>JBBELK010000208.1:0-125378 GCA_037783545.1 Henricia sp. BOLD:AAB3569 | reverse complement strand
TACCTTTGGACGGCCGTTGACTCACCCAGATTGTGACGGGAATTTAGCAAAAGTGTGTCCCAAATGCCGGCAAATTTGGAAATCAAGGAATTTTCCAACGAAATTCAAATTTTGCATGCTCCAAACTGTATATATTCCGCACTTGTCACTGCAAAATTGACCGATTTTCGCTGGGAAATGGCAGAGAAATTTAAGGATGTAGGGAAAACGGAGCTCGGCTACGTGGCTACTCCCCTAACCGTGGCTGTTGGGACACCCTGCGCCGCGCTGGTGCACCTTTGGACGGCCGTTGACTCACCCCAGATTGTGACGGGAATTTAGCAAAAGTGTGTCCCAAATGCCGGCAAATTTGAAAATCAAGGAATTTTCCAACGAAATTCAAATTTTGCATGCTCCAAACTGTATATATTCCGCACTTGTCACTGCAAAATTGACCGATTTTCGCTGGGAAATGGCAGAGAAATTTAAGGATGTAGGGAAAGCTCGGCTACGTGGCTACTCCCCTAACCGTGGCTGTTGGGACACCCTGCGCCGCGCTGGTGTACCTTTGGACGGCCGTTGACTCACCCCAGATTGTGACGGGAATTTAGCAAAAGTGTGTCCCAAATGCCGGCAAATTTGGAAATCAAGGAATTTTCCAACGAAATTCAAATTTTGCATGCTCCAAACTGTATATATTCCGCACTTGTCACTGCAAAATTGACCGATTTTCGCTGGGAAATGGCAGAGAAATTTAAGGATGTAGGGAAAACGGAGCTCGGCTACGTGGCTACTCCCCTAACCGTGGCTGTTGGGACACCCTGCGCCGCGCTGGTGCACCTTTGGACGGCCGTTGACTCACCCCAGATTGTGACGGGAATTTAGCAAAAGTGTGTCCCAAATGCCGGCAAATTTGGAAATCAAGGAATTTTCCAACGAAATTCAAACTTTGCATGCTCCAAACTGTATATATTCCGCACTTGTCACTGCAAAATTGACCGATTTTCGCTGGGAAATGGCAGAGAAATTTAAGGATGTAGGGAAAACGGAGCTCGGCTACGTGGCTACTCCCCTAACCGTGGCTGTTGGGACACCCTGCGCCGCGCTGGTGTACCTTTGGACGGCCGTTGACTCACCCCAGATTGTGACGGGAATTTAGCAAAAGTGTGTCCCAAATGCCGGCAAATTTGAAAATCAAGGAATTTTCCAACGAAATTCAAATTTTACATGCTCCAAACTGTATATATTCCGCACTTGTCACTGCAAAATTGACCGATTTTCGCTTGGAAATGGCAGAGAAATTTAAGGATGTAGGGAAAACGGAGCTCGGCTACGTGGCTACTCCCCTAACCGTGGCTGTTGGGACACCCTGCGCCGCGCTGGTGTACTTTGGACGGCCGTTGACTCACCCCAGATTGTGACGGGAATTTAGCAAAAGTGTGTCCCAAATGCCGGCAAATTTGGAAATCAAGGAATTTTCCAACGAAATTCAAACTTTGCATGCTCCAAACTGTATATATTCCGCACTTGTCACTGCAAAATTGACCGATTTTCGCTGGGAAATGGCAGAGAAATTTAAGGATGTAGGGAAAACGGAGCTCGGCTACGTGGCTACTCCCCTAACCGTGGCTGTTGGGACACCCTGCGCCGCGCTGGTGTACCTTTGGACGGCCGTTGACTCACCCCAGATTGTGACGGGAATTTAGCAAAAGTGTGTCCCAAATGCCGGCAAATTTGGAAATCAAGGAATTTTCCAACGAAATTCAAATTTTGCATGCTCCAAACTGTATATATTCCGCACTTGTCACTGCAAAATTGACCGATTTTCGCTGGGAAATGGCAGAGAAATTTAGGATGTAGGGAAAACGGAGCTCGGCTACGTGGCTACTCCCCTAACCGTGGCTGTTGGGACACCCTGCGCCGCGCTGGTGCACCTTTGGACGGCCGTTGACTCACCCAGATTGTGACGGGAATTTAGCAAAAGTGTGTCCCAAATGCCGGCAAATTTGAAAATCAAGGAATTTTCCAACGAAATTCAAATTTTGCATGCTCCAAACTGTATATATTCCGCACTTGTCACTGCAAAATTTACCGATTTTCGCTGGGAAATGGCAGAGAAATTTAAGGATGTAGGGAAAACGGAGCTCGGCTACGTGGCTACTCCCCTAACCGTGGCTGTTGGGACACCCTGCGCCGCGCTGGTGTACCTTTGGACGGCCGTTGACTCACCCCAGATTGTGACGGGAATTTAGCAAAAGTGTGTCCCAAATGCCGGCAAATTTGGAAATCAAGGAATTTTCCAACGAAATTCAAATTTTGCATGCTCCAAACTGTATATATTCCGCACTTGTCACTGCAAAATTGACCGATTTTCGCTGGGAAATGGCAGAGAAATTTAAGGATGTAGGGAAAACGGAGCTCGGCTACGTGGCTACTCCCCTAACCGTGGCTGTTGGGACACCCTGCGCCGCGCTGGTGCACCTTTGGACGGCCGTTGACTCACCCCAGATTGTGACGGGAATTTAGCAAAAGTGTGTCCCAAATGCCGGCAAATTTGAAAATCAAGGAATTTTCCAACGAAATTCAAATTTTGCATGCTCCAAACTGTATATATTCCGCACTTGTCACTGCAAAATTTACCGATTTTCGCTGGGAAATGGCAGAGAAATTTAAGGATGTAGGGAAAACGGAGCTCGGCTACGTGGCTACTCCCCTAACCGTGGCTGTTGGGACACCCTGCGCCGCGCTGGTGTACCTTTGGACGGCCGTTGACTCACCCCAGATTGTGACGGGAATTTAGCAAAAGTGTGTCCCAAATGCCGGCAAATTTGGAAATCAAGGATTTTTCCAACGAAATTCAAATTTTGCATGCTCCAAACTGTATATATTTCGCACTTGTCACTGCAAAATTGACCGATTTTCGCTGGGAAATGGCAGAGAAATTTAAGGATGTAGAGAAAACGGAGCTCGGCTACGTGGCTACTCCCCTAACCGTGGCTGTTGGGACACCCTGCGCCGCGCTGGTGTACCTTTGGACGGCCGTTGACTCACCCCAGATTGTGACGGGAATTTAGCAAAAGTGTGTCCCAAATGCCGGCAAATTTGGAAATCAAGGAATTTTCCAACGAAATTCAAACTTTGCATGCTCCAAACTGTATATATTCCGCACTTGTCACTGCAAAATTGACCGATTTTCGCTGGGAAATGGCAGAGAAATTTAAGGATGTAGGGAAAACGGAGCTCGGCTACGTGGCTACTCCCCTAACCGTGGCTGTTGGGACACCCTGCGCCGCGCTGGTGTACCTTTGGACGGCCGTTGACTCACCCCAGATTGTGACGGGAATTTAGCAAAAGTGTGTCCCAAATGCCGGCAAATTTGGAAATCAAGGAATTTTCCAACGAAATTCAAATTTGGCATGCTCCAAACTGTATATATTCCGCACTTGTCACTGCAAAATTGACCGATTTTCGCTGGGAAATGGCAGAGAAATTTAAGGATGTAGGAAAAACGGAGCTCGGCTACGTGGCTACTCCCCTAACCGTGGCTGTTGGGACACCCTGCGCCGCGCTGGTGCACCTTTGGACGGCCGTTGACTCACCCCAGATTGTGACGGGAATTTAGCAAAAGTGTGTCCCAAATGCCGGCAAATTTGAAAATCAAGGAATTTTCCAACGAAATTCAAATTTTGCATGCTCCAAACTGTATATATTCCGCACTTGTCACTGCAAAATTGACCGATTTTCGCTGGGAAATGGCAGAGAAATTTAAGGATGTAGGGAAAACGGAGCTCGGCTACGTGGCTACTCCCCTAACCGTGGCTGTTGGGACACCCTGCGCCGCGCTGGTGTACCTTTGGACGGCCGTTGACTCACCCCAGATTGTGACGGGAATTTAGCAAAAGTGTGTCCCAAATGCCGGCAAATTTGGAAATCAAGGATTTTTCCAACGAAATTCAAATTTTGCATGCTCCAAACTGTATATATTTCGCACTTGTCACTGCAAAATTGACCGATTTTCGCTGGGAAATGGCAGAGAAATTTAAGGATGTAGGGAAAACGGAGCTCGGCTACGTGGCTACTCCCCTAACCGTGGCTGTTGGGACACCCTGCGCCGCGCTGGTGTACCTTTGGACGGCCGTTGACTCACCCCAGATTGTGACGGGAATTTAGCAAAAGTGTGTCCCAAATGCCGGCAAATTTGGAAATCAAGGAATTTTCCAACGAAATTCAAACTTTGCATGCTCCAAACTGTATATATTCCGCACTTGTCACTGCAAAATTGACCGATTTTCGCTGGGAAATGGCAGAGAAATTTAAGGATGTAGGGAAAACGGAGCTCGGCTACGTGGCTACTCCCCTAACCGTGGCTGTTGGGACACCCTGCGCCGCGCTGGTGTACCTTTGGACGGCCGTTGACTCACCCCAGATTGTGACGGGAATTTAGCAAAAGTGTGTCCCAAATGCCGGCAAATTTGAAAATCAAGGAATTTTCCAACGAAATTCAAATTTTACATGCTCCAAACTGTATATATTCCGCACTTGTCACTGCAAAATTTACCGATTTTCGCTTGGAAATGGCAGAGAAATTTAAGGATGTAGGGAAAACGGAGCTCGGCTACGTGGCTACTCCCCTAACCGTGGCTGTTGGGACACCCTGCGCCGCGCTGGTGTACCTTTGGACGGCCGTTGACTCACCCCAGATTGTGACGGGAATTTAGCAAAAGTGTGTCCCAAATGCCGGCAAATTTGGAAATCAAGGAATTTTCCAACGAAATTCAAACTTTGCATGCTCCAAACTGTATATATTCCGCACTTGTCACTGCAAAATTGACCGATTTTCGCTGGGAAATGGCAGAGAAATTTAAGGATGTAGGGAAAACGGAGCTCGGCTACGTGGCTACTCCCCTAACCGTGGCTGTTGGGACACCCTGCGCCGCGCTGGTGTACCTTTGGACGGCCGTTGACTCACCCCAGATTGTGACGGGAATTTAGCAAAAGTGTGTCCCAAATGCCGGCAAATTTGAAAATCAAGGAATTTTCCAACGAAATTCAAATTTTACATGCTCCAAACTGTATATATTCCGCACTTGTCACTGCAAAATTGACCGATTTTCGCTTGGAAATGGCAGAGAAATTTAAGGATGTAGGGAAAACGGAGCTCGGCTACGTGGCTACTCCCCTAACCGTGGCTGTTGGGACACCCTGCGCCGCGCTGGTGTACCTTTGGACGGCCGTTGACTCACCCCAGATTGTGACGGGAATTTAGCAAAAGTGTGTCCCAAATGCCGGCAAATTTGGAAATCAAGGAATTTTCCAACGAAATTCAAACTTTGCATGCTCCAAACTGTATATATTCCGCACTTGTCACTGCAAAATTGACCGATTTTCGCTGGGAAATGGCAGAGAAATTTAAGGATGTAGGGAAAACGGAGCTCGGCTACGTGGCTACTCCCCTAACCGTGGCTGTTGGGACACCCTGCGCCGCGCTGGTGTACCTTTGGACGGCCGTTGACTCACCCCAGATTGTGACGGGAATTTAGCAAAAGTGTGTCCCAAATGCCGGCAAATTTGGAAATCAAGGAATTTTCCAACGAAATTCAAATTTTGCATGCTCCAAACTGTATATATTCCGCACTTGTCACTGCAAAATTGACCGATTTTCGCTGGGAAATGGCAGAGAAATTTAAGGATGTAGGGAAAACGGAGCTCGGCTACGTGGCTACTCCCCTAACCGTGGCTGTTGGGACACCCTGCGCCGCGCTGGTGCACCTTTGGACGGCCGTTGACTCACCCCAGATTGTGACGGGAATTTAGCAAAAGTGTGTCCCAAATGCCGGCAAATTTGAAAATCAAGGAATTTTCCAACGAAATTCAAATTTTGCATGCTCCAAACTGTATATATTCCGCACTTGTCACTGCAAAATTTACCGATTTTCGCTGGGAAATGGCAGAGAAATTTAAGGATGTAGGGAAAGCTCGGCTACGTGGCTACTCCCCTAACCGTGGCTGTTGGGACACCCTGCGCCGCGCTGGTGTACCTTTGGACGGCCGTTGACTCACCCCAGATTGTGACGGGAATTTAGCAAAAGTGTGTCCCAAATGCCGGCAAATTTGGAAATCAAGGAATTTTCCAACGAAATTCAAATTTTGCATGCTCCAAACTGTATATATTCCGCACTTGTCACTGCAAAATTGACCGATTTTCGCTGGGAAATGGCAGAGAAATTTAAGGATGTAGGGAAAACGGAGCTCGGCTACGTGGCTACTCCCCTAACCGTGGCTGTTGGGACACCCTGCGCCGCGCTGGTGCACCTTTGGACGGCCGTTGACTCACCCCAGATTGTGACGGGAATTTAGCAAAAGTGTGTCCCAAATGCCGGCAAATTTGAAAATCAAGGAATTTTCCAACGAAATTCAAATTTTGCATGCTCCAAACTGTATATATTCCGCACTTGTCACTGCAAAATTTACCGATTTTCGCTGGGAAATGGCAGAGAAATTTAAGGATGTAGGGAAAACGGAGCTCGGCTACGTGGCTACTCCCCTAACCGTGGCTGTTGGGACACCCTGCGCCGCGCTGGTGTACCTTTGGACGGCCGTTGACTCACCCCAGATTGTGACGGGAATTTAGCAAAAGTGTGTCCCAAATGCCGGCAAATTTGGAAATCAAGGATTTTTCCAACGAAATTCAAATTTTGCATGCTCCAAACTGTATATATTTCGCACTTGTCACTGCAAAATTGACCGATTTTCGCTGGGAAATGGCAGAGAAATTTAAGGATGTAGAGAAAACGGAGCTCGGCTACGTGGCTACTCCCCTAACCGTGGCTGTTGGGACACCCTGCGCCGCGCTGGTGTACCTTTGGACGGCCGTTGACTCACCCCAGATTGTGACGGGAATTTAGCAAAAGTGTGTCCCAAATGCCGGCAAATTTGGAAATCAAGGAATTTTCCAACGAAATTCAAACTTTGCATGCTCCAAACTGTATATATTCCGCACTTGTCACTGCAAAATTGACCGATTTTCGCTGGGAAATGGCAGAGAAATTTAAGGATGTAGGGAAAACGGAGCTCGGCTACGTGGCTACTCCCCTAACCGTGGCTGTTGGGACACCCTGCGCCGCGCTGGTGTACCTTTGGACGGCCGTTGACTCACCCCAGATTGTGACGGGAATTTAGCAAAAGTGTGTCCCAAATGCCGGCAAATTTGGAAATCAAGGAATTTTCCAACGAAATTCAAATTTTGCATGCTCCAAACTGTATATATTCCGCACTTGTCACTGCAAAATTGACCGATTTTCGCTGGGAAATGGCAGAGAAATTTAAGGATGTAGGAAAAACGGAGCTCGGCTACGTGGCTACTCCCCTAACCGTGGCTGTTGGGACACCCTGCGCCGCGCTGGTGCACCTTTGGACGGCCGTTGACTCACCCCAGATTGTGACGGGAATTTAGCAAAAGTGTGTCCCAAATGCCGGCAAATTTGAAAATCAAGGAATTTTCCAACGAAATTCAAATTTTGCATGCTCCAAACTGTATATATTCCGCACTTGTCACTGCAAAATTGACCGATTTTCGCTGGGAAATGGCAGAGAAATTTAAGGATGTAGGGAAAACGGAGCTCGGCTACGTGGCTACTCCCCTAACCGTGGCTGTTGGGACACCCTGCGCCGCGCTGGTGTACCTTTGGACGGCCGTTGACTCACCCCAGATTGTGACGGGAATTTAGCAAAAGTGTGTCCCAAATGCCGGCAAATTTGGAAATCAAGGATTTTTCCAACGAAATTCAAATTTTGCATGCTCCAAACTGTATATATTTCGCACTTGTCACTGCAAAATTGACCGATTTTCGCTGGGAAATGGCAGAGAAATTTAAGGATGTAGGGAAAACGGAGCTCGGCTACGTGGCTACTCCCCTAACGGTGGCTGTTGGGACACCCTGCGCCGCGCTGGTGTACCTTTGGACGGCCGTTGACTCACCCCAGATTGTGACGGGAATTTAGCAAAAGTGTGTCCCAAATGCCGGCAAATTTGGAAAACAAGGAATTTTCCAACGAAATTCAAATTTTGCATGCTCCAAACTGTATATATTCCGCACTTGTCACTGCAAAATTGACCGATTCTCGCTGGGAAATGGCAGAGAAATTTAAGGATGTAGGGAAAACGGAGCTCGGCTACGTGGCTACTCCCCTAACCGTGGCTGTTGGGACACCCTGCGCCGCGCTGGTGTACCTTTGGACGACCGTTGACTCACCCCAGATTGTGACGGGAATTTAGCAAAAGTGTTTCCCAAATGCCGGCAAATTTGAAAATCAAGGAATTTTCCAACGAAATTCAAATTGTTCATGCTCCAAACTGTATATATTCCGCACTTGTCACTGCAAAATTGACCGATTTTCGCTTGGAAATGGCAGAGAAATTTAAGGATGTAGGGAAAACGGAGCTCGGCTACGTGGCTACTCCTCTAACCGTGGCTGTTGGAACACCCTGCGCCGCGCTGGTGTACCTTTGGACGGCCGATGACTCACCCCAGATTGTGACGGGAATTTAGCAAAAGTGTGTCCCAAATGCCGGCAAATTTGAAAATCAAGGAATTTTCCAACGAAATTCAAATTTTGCATGCTCCAAACTGTATATATTCCGCACTTGTCACTGCAAAATTGACCGATTTTCGCTGGGAAATGGCAGAGAAATTTAAGGATGTAGGGAAAACGGAGCTCGGCTACGTGGCTACTCCCCTAATCGTGGCTGTTGGGACACCCTGCGCCGCGCTGGTGTACCTTTGGACGGCCGTTGACTCACCCCAGATTGTGACGGGAATTTAGCAAAAGTGTGTCCCAAATGCCGGCAAATTTGGAAATCAAGGATTTTTCCAACGAAATTCAAATTTTGCATGCTCCAAACTGTATATATTTCGCACTTGTCACTGCAAAATTGACCGATTTTCGCTGGGAAATGGCAGAGAAATTTAAGGATGTAGGGAAAACGGAGCTCGGCTACGTGGCTACTCCCCTAACCGTGGCTGTTGGGACACCCTGCGCCGCGCTGGTGTACCTTTGGACGGCCGTTGACTCACCCCAGATAGTGACGGGAATTTAGCAAAAGTGTGTCCCAAATGCCGGCAAATTTGAAAATCAAGGAATTTTCCAACGAAATTCAAATTTTGCATGCTCCAAACTGTATATATTCCGCACTTGTCACTGCAAAATTGACCGATTTTCGCTGGGAAATGGCAGAGAAATTTAAGGATGTAGGGAAAACGGAGCTCGGCTACGTGGCTACTCCCCTAACCGTGGCTGTTGGGACACCCTGCGCCGCGCTGGTGTACCTTTGGACGGCCGTTGACTCACCCCAGATTGTGACGGGAATTTAGCAAAAGTGTGTCCCAAATGCCGGCAAATTTGAAAATCAAGGAATTTTCCAACGAAATTCAAATTTTGCATGCTCCAAATTGTATATATTCCGCACTTGTCACTGCAAAATTGACCGATTTTCGCTGGGAAATGGCAGAGAAATTTAAGGATGTAGGGAAAACGGAGCTCGGCTACGTGGCTACTCCCCTAACCGTGGCTGTTGGGACACCCTGCGCCGCGCTGGTGTACCTTTGGACGGCCGTTGACTCACCCCAGATTGTGACGGGAATTTAGCAAAAGTGTGTCCCAAATGCCGGCAAATTTGGAAATCAAGGAATTTTCCAACGAAATTCAAATTTTGCATGCTCCAAACTGTATATATTCCGCACTTGTCATAGTCTTTACTAAAGACGTTAACTGTCTGTGTTTGTCACACGTTCATGTGAGCACACTTGCAATAGAGGGCGCACTTCAAGTACTTGTATTTGGACTTTCGTACGTGTGGATTTGGACCCAGTTAATGTCTTTACGATCTTGGCATTTGAGGGCGGGACCAGACTATGCTAATATCAGATGATGTTTGCATTATTCATTGTCGTGGTTGGTGATTGACGGAAGATTGTAAAATAATGTATGCATCAGCAAAGAGTTCACAACGCGTAAGGTCAACAGGTCAACTGTTCGGTAAACATACATAAAATTTGCCGAACATGTGAGCCGTTTTACGGGCGAGTTTCCCGGTCCAGCTTCCGCGTTGTGAACTGAGCCTCAGATCTAGAGTAACAAAGAAATGAAAATTCTCCTAATATAAAGAAGAGATGACATTCAAATCAAACAATCAAAGTCTTAATTTGTTGTTTTTCTTGCTCTTATGATGATATTTATTATTCAACTCACTGCTTTCATCTGCCCTTACTCGATCAGTAAACTACCTTTCCTATCTGTTGTTTTTATTAATTGTTTGTGCAACAGATATTTCATGCAAACATTTCTGACCTGGTTTAAGTCAATTGCAGAATTATGGACAAGGTTGAAATTTATTCACTCCTGCACTCGGACCGCTTGTCAGATTTTCTAGATTATGGGATACTGATACTGTACCAGTTTGTCAAACTTGTAATGAGAGAAAAATCATATGCAGACACAAATTTTATATTTCTTTTTTTTTGATAGAGATTTGATATAAAAATGCAGATTTTTTACATAACATCTGTGCTAACATTTTCAGTTACTGTTCATGTAAAATTAATTGTAATTTCTATTTTTGTAGCTCTCAGATTTTAATTTTGGTTAGAAGTAAATGGAATATATACTGTGTGCACTTATCCTGAATATCCATTCACAAAAGTACCAGCATTTGGACTAAGTGCAATTAGTTTAATGTCGAAGATAACATTTTGTTTTTTATTTTTATTTTAAATTCTCATAATTTTGCTAATATAACAATAACAGTTTGAGCCGATATAGCCACTCGATCGTGATTAGTCTGCTTTTTTGGCAATCCTTCGATCTGGGGTGCCAACATAATTTGTCTAGGTGATTTGTGTAATTGTCATTGTCATCAGATTGCTGTTTTTGTAAATACATGTACTGGGAAATAGTGAATAAAATGCAATTAAATGTCCAGTCATGGTCCAGTAAAAACAACCTTTTGTGTGCATGATTAATGTTTAGCCCCCAAAACCAAAATCATAATACCCATGTACAAAGTAGGGGAGGGTGGGGTTAGTTGGAACATTTTTCACAAAATCGACTATAAAACACTAACAGAATTTAGTAACCCTAAACATAATTAGCATACAATGCAATATTTATTAAAAATAACTGATGCCGTGGAAGAAAATATAAATGTTTCAACATACCTACTGTATTTCGATAATTGTTTTTATGTTATGAACAAGTTAAGTGCCCTCTGCCCAGTTTTTAAATAACTGCATGCATGACACATACAAATTGTCATGTGCAAGTAAAACAATGACACAGTGATTGTGATTTTCATAAACAGTATTATTACTACATTTACATGTCTTTTTTCATAAGTTTGGGATTTGTTTCAGTAATTGTATGTGTTTATATACTGTTTGTATAACTATAGGCCTGCAAGTCGGCAATCCATAATTGCTGAAATAAGCAAATGTAAACCAAACCAGTACAACCAAGATTAAAACCTTTTGTTTCAAGACAATTTTAAATACTGATTTAATGCACGAAGTGCTGCAGTAAAGTGCGACTGCTTATTCTCTGTAAACAGACTTCAGATCACTGATGTGCATTGGAATGCAGTAATTAATCTCTGACAATATCACGTCTGCTCTTTCAACTACGCGTGTTCAAGGCTGTGATTTGTGGATAATCATTTTTTTAATGAAATGGCACGAAAATGTACCGAATGCTAAAGCGAAAAATGATTTAGTAAATCCCAGTGGTCATGCATAGAGTCAAGGACTGAGTTGTGATTATACACGACTGTTATAGTCAAACTACCAGGGCAATGTGAGGGAATTTAGTGCAGTGAATGTGCACAAAATCAAACAAACCAAACAACGTGAATATTGGATGTCATTAATTTCTCCATATCAGACATATCAACATCACTTTAGTACATGTATGTTGCAGATTAGATGTAAACAATCCACATTTGTAGAAGGAACAGCATGTGTAGGCCTATCCTCCATGGTGGTAATGGGGTCATTCTGTTGCATATACTTGTACATGTATAGTTCTTTTTTTAATCTGATGATGTTGTCCAATAAAAAAACAGTAATGTAAATCTCAAACAAGACCTATGCTATTGTGGCGTTTCTCTCCCCCCAGCAGCCCGCCGTTCGCCTTCTCCAGGCGACAAGGGAAGAGGGACGTACCCTAAGTAGGGCCTCGGCCGTCCTACGAGCGGTCTAACAAGAAGGCCAGGGACGCAAACTCGTTGCGGGGCAGTCTACCACCAGGCGCTCAGGGAACACACTCTCGCATTTAAGCGCGCATACACAAACTAACTATTGGGGTTACACTTAAAGAAATTAGTAAATGACTCATGTATTCAACAGCTCACTCTAAGTACTTGTTTTTAATGGTATGGAAGGTTGGTCCTATAAAGGTGTGACCTACCTAGGCGATAATCTCAGTTTCCAGATAGAATTCTATAACAGCTCAATCCCCGTACTGAATGAGTATCCCACTCACCGGAACTTATTCCCAGGCCGAGGAGACTGACTACACCGGGGACGGCCTCACTGCTTCGCAGCACGACTCGCAGCGTACGTGAATCAAAGAGATGTCTCACCAGCGCAGTACCACCAGCTAACTCTCACAAGCAAAGTCCCATGAGCAAAGTCTCATGAGCAAAGTCTGCCAAGCGCACGTGCACACGCGCTCATATACTAGCGCCGGGAACCAACCAGCAACGAAACTCTCGTGCTGTACAATAGACAGTGGTACGCGCACCAACCAACTAGACTTGCGCTAGTCCTACGCAGAATTAACCGTTCCGTTACACAGCCGCATCCCAAGTTTGGTCAGTCCCCTTACCTATAAACTGAAAACCAGGAACAGTTATAAACTTACATACTTGGAAGGCGCATTGCCACCTTCAAAAGGATTTAGAAAGATAAAAAAGGTAAAATGCTTATTTTCTAGGTTTCTTTCTTTTTTATACAACATATAAAATCCAGACCTGTATGGGCTCTATACAAACATAATATAATTTTATTAACAACTGCTTTAAAAAACGTTTTCTTCTTTTTTTTTTGTCAAATAAGGTTGCTGTCCTTATCTTTTACAACAAGTTTGGCAAGAGTTAACAACGTTCGATTAATCTCAGGCCTATTTAGGTGTTTAAGAATACTTGGAGACTCCAGCCACAAAGTCAACATCGTAGATGCGCTGGTCCTTGTCCTTGGTTACTTTGCTGCCATCGTGGTATACCTCTCTTGTGTGGGTGTCCACCACGCGTGTGATGCGACCCATCATCGCATTGACGAGATCCTCGTCTGAAAATGGTGGCCCGGCTGAATCACCATCGGTCTTGACCAACCTGCATAGGCGTCCTGGCTTCTTCTGGGCAGGGTATGATCTCAACTGGCTATCCGTGGGCTCCGTCACCTTGATGGGTTTCAGGTAGACGATGTCATACTCCCGTTTCTTCTCCACTTGCAGTGTTTTGTCTCCATCCCTGTACAGGTACGTCTCCTTGATTTCTGTGATGTGGACTGCCTGTCCTGGCAATAGCTTATCCAATCGCGGTGATCTGGACGGGCTCGCAACATTCTGTGTTTGCTCTGCCGAAGTTTCCTGCTTATCACTGCTTGTTGTCTCCCGCATCATCTCGAGTAACCCTCGTGGCTTTCCTCTCAACGGCATCGTTGGCGGCTCCTCAAAGTCCATGATCAACGAAGACGTAGGCGATAGAGTTAGTTCTGGGTACTCTCCTGTCACGCTATCACCCAAGATGGTTGCTATCTCCAACTCTGTAGCTACTTCCGGTGTTTCAACAACTTTTGCTTCAGTGGCCTTTTCCCCTGGTTCCGCCTCCTGTGCCTTATCTTCAGTGGTTGGTTCTGTAGGCTCGTCGTTACCATTTGTGGCTCCGGATTCCTCTTCCGTCTCAGGAGCACGCGAAACTGTCGATGATGGTGCCTGTTTAGGTCGCTTCTTAGGCACCTCTTCTTTTTCCTTTTTTTTGTCTCGAAAACGCTTCTTTGTGTCGGCGGCATCTGACCGTTCCTCGCTCCGTCCTTCATTTTCGCGTCCACACTGACGACAAGGACGTCGCGAAAGTGCATCGGCATTCCCGTGGGACCTACCGGCGCGATGAACTATGGTAAGATCGTACTCGCTCACTACTTGCAACCAACGAGCAATCTGTCCTTGCGGGTCGCGAAAGTTGAGCAGCCAACGGAGAGATCCGTGGTCAGTCCGGATTGTAACCTTCCTCCCGAAAAGGTAAGATCGGTAATGTTTCAGAAACACTACTACGGCGAGTAGTTCCCTACGTGTCACGCAGTAGTTTCGCTCAGATTTACTTAACACTCGACTTCCGTAGGCGATTACCTTCTCCTGACCATCGACCACCTGTGAAAGGACGGCGCCTATGCCAACATTGCTTGCATCTGTGTCTAGTATGTAGTCTCCTTCAGGACTGGGATACGCCAATATAGGCGCCTTTAGTAGGTGCACCTTCAATGTCTGAAACGCATTGTCACAATGGTTGTCCCACACGAACTCCTTTCCTTTTTCGGTGAGTTTGTGCAGCGGTCGCGCGATATCAGCAAAGCCTCTAACAAACCGTCGATAATACGACGCTAGGCCCAAAAAGCTTTGCACTTCTTTGACCGTAGCAGGCGTAGGCCAATCTTGTACTACTCTTACTTTATCGGGATCGGTTGCAACACCTTGGTCGGATACAATGTGTCCTAGGTACAAAACCTGCCTCTGGAACAATTCACACTTCTTTGGCTTCAATTTTAAACCAGCATTGCGCAGGCGTTGGAACACCACTCTCAAACGACTCAGCTCATCCGGTACCGTCTGGGCAAAGATGATGATGTCATCGAGATACACTAATAGAATATCCCATTGTAGGCCCGCCAGCACTCGCTCCATCAATATTTCGAAAGTTGAAGGTGCGTTGCAGAGGCCGAATGGCATAACACGCCAGCAGTACAGCCCTCCGCGTACCACGAATGCCGACTTCTGTCGTGCCTCTTCATCCATCTCCACCTGCCAATATCCTGCTGCTAGATCTAAAGTGGAGAACCACTTTGCGCCTGCCAAGGCGTCCAAAGAATCATCGATACGTGGTATTGGGTACGCATCTTTGATCGTAAGCGAATTTAGCCGGCGATAGTCCACACAAAACCTCTTGGTCCCATCATTCTTTTTTACGAGTACTACATTTGCTGACCAGGGACTATCACATGGCTCAATTCTGCCATCTTCAAGAAGGATCTTCACCTGACGGGTTATCTCCGCTTGCTCCTCGCTAGGGTATCTCCATGGTCTCTGTTTTATGGGTGCAGCATCTCCGGTGTTAATGTGGTGCTTGACCCAGTCCGTGTGACCAATATCTCGCTCGCCCATGGAGAAAACATCCTGGAAATCTCGCAATAATCCGGCGATTTGACCGTGGAATTCCTGGTCAACCTCTGTCTTACATCGGTTGAACAAGTCAACAAGATGTTCTGGTACATCCAGCCGATCGGTAGTCTGCAGTTCCGCACCTTGTGTGCTTTGAACCTCTTCCTCACCTACAGGCGTAAGATATCCCGCCATCGTGCCCCGTCGGACTACACACTCCCTCTTGCCTGGGTTGAAAACACGGACTGGTAGCGTCTCCTGCTCAGCATTGACTAATGCTCTCGCGACGATCATGCCTCGATCTGTGATTTCACTGCGGCCCACCGGTTCCAAAAGTCCTAGGCCGTGATCGAGTCGTCGCTTCTCCTGTAATACGCCCTTCTAAGATTGCCTCATGGCCGGGTGGTACTCGGGTGGTTCGTCGAATAGTTATCCTTGCACAAAAGGCTGTGCCGCTGTTGTCGCTGCATTTTACCCGTTCTTCGTTTATTACCAGTTCTAGCTTCCTGAAGTCAAGTGACCCACAAGTTGAGTATAAAAAATCCATACCCAGGATGCCGTCCATAGACTGCAGATTTCCAAAAGTCGCATATACTGGGTGCGTAGTTCGCCCCACTTGTACCTCTACCCACGCACTTCCTAAGGTCGTTATTTGAGAACCATCAGCGTTATTGATGCGTGATCCCTCATGAGAAAGATGCGGTCTATTTTCAGGCGAGATCTTGTAATACACAGTTGACGACAAAAATGTGTCTGTCGCTCCAGTATCGACAAGTAACTTCACCTGTTGTCCCCTAACTATTGCAGGTACAAACATGCCTCTTTTTACCCTTTCTGTCGTCACCTTCGAGTTGGTAGTTAATGGTCGGCGGTATCGTTGCCAACGGTCATATGGCCCTTTTCTCTCGTCAGCTTTCCCCCGGGCCTCGGGGTCAGCTGCACCTCGTTTCCCTGTACAGGACTACTGACCGGCCGGCCTCTGCACTCACGGGCGAAGTGTCCCTTTTTCTGGCACCTAAAACACACAATGTCCTCCCTAGGTCGCTTCTTGTATGCTCCACTTTGAGCAACTTCGACCTTCGTTGGCCGATGGCTATTTTCGGCGGTAGTTTTCTCTAGCATCAGTTTCGTCACCAACGCTCTTGTCTCCTCTTGAGCGTTTTGTGTGATCTCTGTCAATTGCTCCAAACTCTGCTGCATTAAGCGCTCCAGTCCTTCCATGGAAGAAACACTTTCGACGTCTAAAACGCGAGCGTGCTTTGGATAGTGACCACTCCTTTGTTGCTCAACCTTCAGGAAACTCTCAGTGGCCATCGCTGCCCTCATGGCTTCATCGAGTGTCTTTGGCTGGGCTCGGAAAATGCCCTCGCGAATTGCTTGACTTTCTATGGCATCCATAAAATGTCCTCTCGCTAGCCTGTCTTTGCCTTCATCCGCTATATCAGGGTATGCGAGTAAAGCTAGCTCCCTAATTGCCTGACCCAGCTCCCGCAGTGTTTCCTTAGGACCTTGTCGCCTGCACCGCAGTTCCATTAGGTGATTCTCCGATAATTGGCCGGGACCAAATCGTCTCTCCAACCGTCCTTTCAGCTCGCTGTAGGTCATCGACTGGCTACCATGGGGGCCACTTGATAGCACCTTCACCGCCGCCCCCTGCAGACTTGCCGCCAAAAATGTTTTGGCCTGCTCGTCAGTCCATTGATTTGCTGACTTGCACGCCTCAAAATGTTGCGAAAAATCCCTCCATGCAGTCTTGCCATTGTAACGGTCCGGCACAATATTAGGTCGTCTTAGCTCTGTACTGGAACGAGTCTTTTCCCTGATGACTGGCTCCGGCACGTATGCGCTTGTCCCCGTCTCGCTGCACACTCTTCTATCAAGTTCTACTGCTCCTTTTTCTGCGCTGGTCCAAAAGTTTCTCCCCATTGACCAACCTCTAGTGATGTCGTCTTTACTCATGGAGTCCTGTTTAGGTGATTCCGTCAATAACGAAGATGTCATCGGCGTATTCACAGGTACGAGTAGCGAAGATGATGGCGTGGAGTACTTGGTTCTGGTTTTCAGTGTTGGCCCGGCCGCCGCGCCTACTACTAGGCGTTGACATTGACACCAAGCTATCACGGACTTCCTCTTCAGGCTCAATAAAGCTTATCAATTGTGGTTCCCGTCCACTTTCTCCTCCAAGGTCGTCTCCTTGACCCTTTGGGTTTGGCTTCGCGTGCCTCAAGTGCGTCCAGTCGCTCCTGAAGTTGTCTAAACCTTGACCAAAGGTTTTCCGCTTCGACATCTGGGTACTGTTCTTCCTCAATGCCATGCGCAGCACCTGCTGCTATATTCTCTGTCGGTAGGGTTGGAAGAAAGTCTGAACCGGGTTGCTGCACTTGTTTCTCCATGTCGCCTATCTAGGTGAATTGGTCCTAAAAAGGTGATCTGTGTAGTTTATGTATAACTCTGAGTTGTGTAATCCTGGCGCCAATCCCACTTCTGTTGCATATACTTGTACATGTATAGTTCTTTTTTTAATCTGATGATGTTGTCCAATAAAAAAACAGTAATGTAAATCTCAAACAAGACCTATGCTATTGTGGCGTTTCTCTCCCCCAGCAGCCCGCCGTTCGCCTTCTCCAGGCGACAAGGGAAGAGGGACGTACCCTAAGTAGGGCCTCGGCCGTCCTACGAGCGGTCTAACAAGAAGGCCAGGGACGCAAACTCGTTGCGGGGCAGTCTACCACCAGCCGCTCAGGGAACACACTCTCGCATTTAAGCGCGCATACACAAACTAACTATTGGGGTTACACTTAAAGAAATTAGTCAATGACTCATGTATTCAACAGCTCACTCTAAGTACTTGTTTTTAATGGTCTGGAAGGTTGGTCCTATAAAGGTGTGACCTACCTAGGCGATAATCTCAGTTTCCAGATAGAATTCTATAACAGCTCAATCCCCGTACTGAATGAGTATCCCACTCACCGGAACTTATTCCCAGGCCGAGGAGACTGACTACACCAGGGACGGCCTCACTGCTTCGCAGCACGACTCGCAGCGTACGTGAATCAAAGAGATGTCTCACCAGCGCAGTACCACCAGCTAACTCTCACAAGCAAAGTCCCATGAGCAAAGTCTCATGAGCAAAGTCTGCCAAGCGCACGTGCACACGCGCTTATATACTAGCGCCGGGAACCAACCAGCAACGAAACTCTCGTGCTGTACAATAGACAGTGGTACGCGCACCAACCAACTAGACTTGCGCTAGTCCTACGCAGAATTAACCGTTCCGTTACACTATCAACAGGATTGATAAAAATGTAAATTTGTACAGCAAAGGTCTGTTATTTCCTTTCTTGGCTCTCTCTCTCCACGTGGGCATTTATTTTTTATTTAATCGTCTAGTACTGACATGATTGCATTATTTCAGAAAGATAAACTGGAAACAAGAATATGCAAAGAATCTCTTAGGTCATTTCAGACTGTTTTGTGATGCAAACAGGCTCTCAATTTAAGAGATGTCCAGTCAAGGACATAAACATCATATTAAAATTCCATTCTGTGAATTTCTGTTTATACCATGGATGACACGTTCTTTCCTTTATTAGTCAAGTGGTACTATATACAATGTGTTTACTGACCGGGTACATGTATTATGTAAAACAAACATTATAGGACGTGTGTTGAGATTTTGTTTTGCCCTGGTATTTGTGAATTTTGTTGAACAGCATTTCAAATTAGTTTGTTGTTGAGACTATAACTCGAACACTTTACTATCAAACTTGAACATACGGTTTGTGATGATGTACTTTATTTTCGACCGAAAACGGTCGAGCAGGCCGAGAGGAAAAGGAGTATAGGCTGGGCATATAGCTTGAGACCCTGTGGAAAAATACAGGGGGCTTGATTTCATCTAATGCACCTATCAATTGTTGTCCCCACCTAGGGGATGGGGATTTGGTTTTTATGCCCCAGGGTGGGGATTTTGTCACCTAAATTTTTCCAGGGGTGGGAAATTTGTCACTCGGAAATTGACAATCCCCACCTCGTTTGTGGGGTAGACCTAGCCAAGGTTACCTAGCTCGGCTCGAATTGTATCCGATGTGGTAATCTGTTACCACAGATTACCACATGATAAAATTCGAGCGAGGTAACCTTGGCTAGGGTAACGAAGATGGAGTTGGACTACGGTGAGAGGAGTATGGACAATTGATAGTCCTGTAAGAAAATTTACACTGTTTCCTTCAAATTCTTTTTTAAGGGGTACCTCTTTAACATTTCCCCTCTTATTTGTCTGTTTTTATAACCTTTTTAGTTTGGTTTAGAGATTCGATTTATCTATAGAATTTAATTCAAGGACGTGTAACAAGCTAACGTCAGGGTACTGAAATCCCCAGGTGAATCCGGCGGCCGTTAGCGTACCGTACGATAGCTGCTGCGCTCGCAGGCAGTGCGGTGTTGTCTGGCCGGGCGCAGCGCTCGCTTGTCCGCAAATTTCCCCGATGCGAGTTTTCCCTACACGTCAAAAATAACACTGGCTGTTGACTCGATCAACCCAACAGACATCCCGCAATTTTACACACACATAAACTGTTTTACGTTTGCTAATGATAAATTCACGCTATGGTCCCAACCTAATCACTGATTGGCTCCTGATTTCCAAGGAGAATAAAGAGAAAAAGTTAAGAATTGCTGCCAAGATTGCTAAGACCTTCTGAAGGTCTGTATCGTATGCACCACTGGATTATACCGAACAATGCAACGAATACGTACTACCGCTACGGATACACCCAAGAATCGATTAAAATGTTATGAAAAAACGCCCTCAATAGTTTCGCGCCTGTTTTCATCTTGTTAATTCGGGTAGTAGGGCACTAGAAAAAACTAACACGAAGGTCTTGGAGCAAGACTACTGAATCGGCGAGGCTCACTTCCAAAAGGTGCTTGGGTGTGGACGTCGATCAACGACAGGATCTAATTTAGGAATCTAAAGTGATTCGGATTTTTCAAAATGGCTTATTTATATGAACAGAAAGTGCTAGTTTGTCTTCTATACGCTTCACCTTATTTACCGCCAATGTTACAGGTCTTAAGATCGGCATGGAAAACCAATTTCTTTTTCTTAGTTCCTGAACTTCTAACGCCTATTTCTTCGAAAATTTCACTTTGTGGATAGTCGATGTGGTGTATGATTACAAATTGGTGCAATACATGGTGGGTAAAAGGTATGTAAGCGTATTTAGAAGTCAAACTAGGTACTTTCTGTTCGTTAAATATCAATTTTTAACAAAGATCCGGAAGATTCCGGAGGGTCCGACTTTCACAGACTGCCAAGGTGCTCTACCTGAGGCAGGTTGCGATGGCGGCTGGAGAGGAGCAAGCGTCTTTACAGACACAGGACCGGTACCGTGAGGAGTCATCATCGTCGAAGAACTGGGCGAAATTTGTACATCATGTACATGTAGTGGATGACATCTTCCCCGGAATTGAAGGGAGTGTAATGTGTTTATAGAGACGGACACGGAAGCAAACGTCCGCTCTTCGTCCTCCAAAACGGTTCTGAGCTTCGTCCTCCAAAACGGTTCTGAGTACGTTTACGTCTACAAAAACAACACACGAAAGGTAGGCCCTAGGGCTACCTGTAGCTTAGCCCTAAAATTAGGGCTGTGAATTGCTCGCTTTTCAAATCTGAATTATTTAGTCGCAAATTCACAGCCCTAATAAACCTTATCGACGTTCTCAATGCATTATGGGATTGGATGACAAAATTGCCCGGCCAAATGTGCATAGGCCTAAACCTATGAGGCGGACACCAACTCGGCAACCTTTTTACTCATTTTCACGAAAACCAAAAAGAGTTCAAGAATCAACCTCCCACCACTTTATCTTTGACACATATCAAACATTCTGACAAACATGTCCCGAAACAGAAATGTCGCAAATGCGAGAAATCTTTGGGGATTCCCTTCGTATCGATAGAGTCCGAGTACCCCGCTCGCAGCTCGGTATGCGCTAGCGCTATGCAACACACGGCGCTGGACGGATCGATTTTTAAAAATTTATATTGGTGGGGGAGTCCGTGTACACGGACTCGCAGTGCAGCACACTGCCGATACGGCGTGTGTTGCATGCATATAGCGCATCCTCCGCCATGACAGGTACCCACCTCGGTGCATAGTCTCTAGTCCACGCAAAGTCACGCGAGAATTCTCGAGGATTCCACTGCGCCAACCAGATACTCTATCCTCGCCTCAGATCTGTGAGGCGAGGTCATGATGAGGTATTTTGTTCACCGAACCATGCATTCGTGTACGCACGCAAAGTCACGCGGGAATTGTCGAGGATTTGCCTTTAAAAAAGTATTTCTCTGACATCACAGCTACTCGTACGTCCCGTTGGAAAGTAACGCGAGATTAATTCGGTCTCGCGAGAAATTAGCCCTGGTGATATTCGGGCGGGAGTTTCCTTTTTTAAAAACATCCTCAGCCATGACAGGTACCCACCTCGGTGCATATATCTCTAGTCCGCGCCAACCAGACACTCTATCCTCGCCTCAGATCTGTGAGGCGAGGTCATGTTCACTGAACCATGCATGCGTGTACGCACGCAAAGTCACACGGGAATCGTGGAGGATTTGCCTTTGAAAAATTATCCCTCTGACATCACAGCTATACTCGTACGTCCCGTTGGAAATTAACGCGAGATTAATTCGGTCTCGCGAGAAATTAGCCCGGGTGATATTCGGGCGGGAGTTTCCTTTTTTATAAACATCCTCCGCCATGACAGGTACCCACCTCGGTGCATAGTCTCTAGTCCACGCAAAGTCATGCGTGAATTCTCGAGGATTCTACCGCGCCAACCAGACACTCTATCCTCGCCTCAGATCTGTGAGGCGAGGTCATGACGAGGTCATGTTCACTGAACCATGCATCACAGCTTCCCGTACGTCCCGTTGGAAAGTAACGCGAGATTAATTCGCCAGATTGAAACGTAGATAGGGACTTGGAAATCAGTGACGTCATCGCGCGCGCACTGGGTACAGTAGTAATGGTTAATTTCACAGCGGATTTTGCCGTCTCTGAAGTGGCGCATCATGAAAAAGGCGCTCTAAAATCTCACAACATTGTTCAATTCATTTGTTTTAATAGATGCGTGGAAAAAAGCATACTTTTCTGACGATATGCATTTGTTAAAACGATTTGTAAAATATTTATTGTGGGGCGCAGCAATATGTTTGTTTGATAGTGAGATTTATGACCCAAAAAAGGGTAGTTCATGTTGCTAAACAGACTTGTGAAACCAACACACAGTTTGGGGAGATAGTTGTTTGTGTTTGTGCCAAATTTCATTGAAGAAAACTTTCCCCTTGCTTGTTATTTTTAGAACACAAAAATGATTAACGGCTCCGTCTTGCACACGTTGTCGAGTGCGTAGTCTTCATTCCAGGCATAAATGTGAGCTTACACATAGACAATGACGTCGCGCGCCCTCAGGTGTGCATATTAGGGAGGTTTCGCACCGTCACGGATACCGATACGGATACGTCAAGACTCTATGCGCTTCTTGTGGTGCGTAACCGACGTACACACGTTTTCATACTCACGGATATGGGCCTCCATACGCGTAGCATAAAAACGGATACCGGTTATGGGGATTTGTCGCTTTTTTCGTAATGGATGAATAAGTTGTATGCATTTTGTTTCTTTGTGGTGTATCTTCCATGAATCATCACGAAACACACTAACGTCTTCACTAGTGGTTCACACTATCGACGCATCCAAACAACCGCATATGCGGAGCTGAGCAAAACACACACGGGAAGCACGCATCGCGCGCGCCATTTTCATCCGTTCCTTCTAATTCCGCGAGCAACGCTAGCTCATAGCAGCGATCCAGCCGCCTGAGTTCAGACACATGTTCCAAAACAAAGAATACATTCGCCACATGATTTGTTTTCAAACGAACCATCTTGTGGTGGATGTATTTTGATTGCGCTGTTGTACGTACAATTAACGGACATGACGGTTGAAAAATTGACGGACAAGTATACCTCGGATCAACTCTTCCGTAATCTGTCATTTGACGTACGAAACCTTCGGATACGTTAATTTTTCTACTCAACTACTCAGTTCACATTGAAAACGCATCAACGGAACAAAAATTTACGAATCGGAGACGACGTACGTCAATTTTGCGTAGCCTACGTCTGACCATGGAGGAAGGAAACATGGTGTGACGGACAAAAATAGTGCAGTGTGAACCCGCCCTTAGTCATAATTATGACATGATATTAAAGCCATATTATTACTTGTGTTAAGTCATATGATTACATGTGTGTCTTTTTTTATTCCTGTCCCTTCTACGCTTCGTACGGTACGCGTGTACTGCCAACACGCAAAAAACGTTCAGTACATTGTGGATGAGTGTTATTTTGGCGCGCAATTGCCACGTGAGGGCGCATTGCTTATTACTCAGTTTAACGCAAAACGAGAAACCGTGTTGAATTAAGACTAATCAGACTTGAAGTTGAAGATATCTTCGTTGGCTTGGCGCAATATGTCACTGTGGGGGCGCTTCATACTGCATCGCATTCTTCGAGCTCTCTCCTAATCAGTTTACACGCACGATTTCGCGGGAAAACCGCCGATTCCTAAGACGCATATCTCGGCAACCGCTTGCTCAATTTATGCGATAAATGCTGTTTTAAAATTAACATAAAATAATCTGTAATGTGAGATGATATTTTCAATCAAAATCGAACTTTGAATTTTTTTTTCAAGTCCCTAACGTAGAACGCCCTCTATTTCCCGACTTTATTTACCTTTTTTTAAATATCCCTCTCGTGCCGAGATTATTCCTGGTAAGAGGGTCTCTGGAGGAGCGGCGAAGCGGAAACGGTTGTGAATGTGGGGGGAGGGGGGGATCTAATTAAGTTGAAACGTACATGTAGAACGCCCTCTATTTCCAGACTTTATTTACCTTTTTTTTAAATATCCCTCTCGTGCCGAGATTATTCCTGGTAAGAGGGTCTCTGGAGGAGCGGCGTGTTTTTTCCTCCGTATGTTTGAGGGGGGAGATCGAATTAAGTTGAAACGTACATAACTGTAGAATGCCCTCCATTTCCCGACTTTATTTACTTTTTTTTAAATATCTATCTCGTGCCGAGATTATACAGATCAAGATGAAGCGCCATTTACCTGTCCTTATATTCTCCTGTGTGGAATATGTGGATGGGAACCAGTGTAAATGGAGGTATGACCATTGGGGTAGGATAGGGAACCAATCTGTAGGAACTGTCTGTAGGAATATGCCTTGACTGTACATCTGTTATAGCGCCCTCTAGAGACCACTGTTCTGAGCACATGTAAACATTACATGTAGGCAGCCATCTTGAATAAAGCTTTCGTACACGAACAATCATCTCCACAATCTCTGTTGATATTACCCAATATTACATGGTGGCAGCGGTCTGAAATACCAACCCACGGCATGAATAATCAACTCATGACCCAGCTTCCTCTGCCAGGAAAGTTTGACGGTGGCAACGGGCCAAACCAATGTGAATTGTGGCCCAGATGGATCAAGCGTTTTGAACGATATCGGATCGCCTCCGGCCTCAATGGAAAACCGGACCGGGAACAGGTTAG
This sequence comes from Henricia sp. BOLD:AAB3569, assembly GCA_037783545.1. Taxonomy (NCBI): domain Eukaryota; kingdom Metazoa; phylum Echinodermata; class Asteroidea; order Spinulosida; family Echinasteridae; genus Henricia; species Henricia sp. BOLD:AAB3569. The sequence continues at coordinate 100,344 of JBBELK010000208.1, read as the reverse complement.
CACTCTGCTATACTCAATGGGAGACTGCGCCGATGATATCATGATTACCCTCAGAATCGATGAGGAAACCGCAACGTACATGTACGATCAAGTCAAACAAGCCCTGAATGGACATTATGAAGGCAGACGAAATGTGATTGTGGAAAGAGCTCGTTTTAATAAGCGAAAACAGCTACCAGGCGAGCCAATAGATGTTTTCATACAAGATCTATACAGACTTGCTGACAACTGTCAATACCTTGAGCTAAAAGACAGCCTCATCAGGGACAGAATAGTTGTTGGAGTGCTTGATGACAGATTGTCTGACAACCTGCAGTCTAAAGCGGACCTCACACTCGAAAAAGCGGTTCAGCTATGCCGCCAGGCTGAGGCACGAAAGGAAAACCGTGGCATTGTTAGGGGTGACATTAAGCCTGCTAGTGCTAACGTTGACTATGTCACCAAACGCAAAGCTGCATCGCACAACCAAAAGCCAAAGTTCTCCCCAAAAGACAAGCCTCAACATGTTCGACAAGATTCCGCTACCGGGACTTGCAAATGGTGCGGCAAACAACGCCATTCACGCCTGCAATGTCCTGCAAAAGATGCAGTATGTGACAACTGCCAGAAAAATGGCCATTTCAAGTCTGTCTGTCGTAGTGCTCCTGCATCGAAACGCAGCACTACAAAGGTCCACGAAGTGCAAGACATGCTAGAAGTAGAAGATGACCTTCCCTTTCTTGGGGAAATTGTCAACAACGACGACTACTGGAGCGCTCAAATATCAGTAAATGGACATCATACCCGTTTCAAGCTCGATACTGGGGCGTCAGTTTCCGTCATCAGCGACACAGAGCCATGGCTTGCTGGAGTACAACTCACAAAGACAAATCAGTCCCTCCGTGGTCCAGGTGATACCCCACTTCCAGCGACTGGTGTGCTGACTGCAAAGCTGAAGTATTGCCAGAAAGAGATCACCGAGCGACTTTACGTCATTCAGAACCAGAAATGTTCACTACTCAGCAAACGAGCATGTGTCGACCTGGGCCTCGTAGCAAGAGTCAACGAGGTGAAACAAAATCCAACTCGCGACTTCCGAGCAGAGTTCCCCGGGCTATTCACTGGTCTGGGAAAACTTTCGACACCATACCACATAACAGTGTGTCCGGATGCTTAGCCGTTATGCTTATACACACCTCGAAGAGTGCCCCACCCCCTACTACCACATGTGGAAAAGGAGATTAAGTCCATGCTTCAACAAGGAGTCATTTCTCCTGTCACTGCACCAACGACATGGTGCTCAGCTATGGTAACCGTGCCTAAACCGAACGGTTCATATCGCATCTGCGTCGACTTGACACAACTGAACAAATGCGTTCAACGTGAGATTCATCCCATGTCCTCGGTCGACGAAAGTCTAGCAAAGCTTGGCCAGAGTAGAATCTTCACAAAACTCGACGCCAAGAGCAGGTTTTGGCAGATACCGCTGGATGAAGATTCAAAGCTGTTGACCACATTCATAACGCCCTCGGGCCGCTACTGCTTTAACCGGTTACCCTTTGGTATAAGTACCGCACCAGAGATTTTCCAGCGTACTATGTCCAGCATCCTCGAAGGCCTCGAGGGTGTCATCTGCCACATGGATGATATCCTTATCCATGGTGCCAACCAAATAGAGCACGACCGCCGAGTGACAGCAGTCTTACAGCGCCTACAAGAAGCTGGCCTAACCCTAAACGACAAATGCGAATTCTCCAAGGGCACAATCAAGTTCTTGGGTCACGTAATAGACGCAGCAGGCTTGCACGCTGATCAACGCAAAACTACAGCCATCGCAGAATTCCCAGTCCCATCCAACATCACCGAGTTACAGAGATTTATGGGGATGGTTAACCAACTCGGGAAATTCGTCCCTGGCTTGGCTGCGATCAATGAGCCACTACGCCAACTGCTACGAAAGGACACGGCCTGGTATTGGGACGAAGCCCAACAGAAATCCTTTCAACAGGTGAAGGACATGCTCATGTCATCTGCAATACTTGCCCACTACGATCCAAGACGTCCTACCTTCGTCGCCACTGATGCTTCTTCATTTGGTATCGGAGCTGTTCTGCTTCAAATCCAAGATGATGGAAAACGCCGTCCAGTCTCTTACGCATCACGCTCTCTCAGCGAAACAGAGACGCGATACGCAGTTATAGAGAAGGAAGCCCTAGCCGCAACCTGGGCTTGCGAGAAGTTCTCTGACTACATACTGGGCCTACACTTTACCCTGGAAACAGACCACAAGCCACTTGTGCCCCTCCTGCAAACAAAGGAGCTTGCCAAGATGCCCCCACGCATATTACGTTTCCGCTTACGTATGATGAGGTTTAGCCCGACAGTTCAGTATGTACCAGGCAAACACCAGACTACCGCCGACGCATTATCGCGTGCCCCTGTCGGTGTACCAGATGAAACCGACACCATGCTGATTAATGAAGTCGAAAGTTTCGCTAGGCACACGATGACTACACTCCCCGCGAGCACACAACGCCTACTTGAAATCGCTGAAACACAAAAAGCCGATGAAGAGTGTGCACAAATCAAGGAGTACTGCCTGTACGGTTGGCCTGCATACATGCCACACTCTCCAATACTTCGTCAGTACTGGGAGAGCAGAAGCCATCTTTCAGTACTCGACAATCTCCTTGTCTATGACGATCGCATTGTAGTCCCGAAAGCCATGAGATTGGAGATCCTCGACTGCATCCATCAAGGACATTTGGGAGTCACCAAGTGCAGAGCCAGAGCGCGTACATCCGTATGGTGGCCGGGTCTCTCAAAAACCATTGAGGACCTAGTTTCCAAGTGTCAAACCTGCGCAAAACACCGACCAGAACAACGTGAGCCTCTCATGCCAGCATCGTTTCCATCCCGCCCTTGGGAAAAACTTGGCATGGATTTGTTCGAATACCAAGGAAAACACTTCCTCATCGTCGTGGACTACTACTCACGCTGGATAGAGATTAAATCTCTCTCCAATGACCAATACGCAGAAACTGTGATCCGAGCCCTGAAGGAAATCTTCACAGTACACGGGATACCAGACTTAGTCGTTTCTGATAACGGACCACAGTTCAGCGCACACTCGTTCCAACAGTTCGCTAAGAGTTACGGATTCGTCCACACCACCAGCTCGCCAAGGTACCCTCAGGCAAACGGAGAAGCCGAACGAGCAGTTCGCACCGCGAAAGGGCTACTCAAGAAAAATGAGGACCCTTATTTAGCCCTTCTGACGTACCGAGCTACACCCCTACAAAATGGGCTTTCACCAAGCGAGCTATTGATGGGAAGAAAACTCCGCACACAGCTTCCTATACTTCCATCGAATCTACAACCAAAGATTCAACCCGATCTTCTTCAGAAAGTTCGAGAGAAGGAAGACATCTACCGGGACAATCAGCAGCGCAACTTCAATCTTCGTCATCGAGCTCGAGAGTTGCCTAAACTACAGCCAGGTGACCCTGTGTGGATCAGGGATCAGGATCGCCATGGGACAGTCCTAAGCCAGACATCAAAGCCACGATCCTACATCATACAAACCAATCGTGGCACTGTCCGCCGTAACCGCTCAGCGTTGGTAAACACGCCAAGCCAAAGCCCTCCAACACAACTACCAAAACCACCATCTCCTGATGTGACCGAGCAGCCAGTTCCAGCTCCAACTCCGAACTCTTCGCTGTCTACTCCGGTGCACACACCCTCTCCATCTGTGTCACAGACACCATCTGCCCAACCACCCCCTGTGATGACAACGCGTTCAGGACGTTTAGTGAAGCCTCCTAATCGCCTTGATTTGTAAAAGAAAGAAAAAATAGCAACCAAAAACAACCAATCACTCAATCGAATACAGCACTTTACTATGGAACAACAAAAAAACGTTCTTGCCATTTAATATGCACCCTGCATGAAAACATTGCGGAACAAAAAGTTAAAAAGTTGAAAGTTTGCTAGTTTAATCGTTAAAAGTTTTAAAGTTGCTAATGTTACTGTTTGTTGTTAAAGAAAAAGACAGGAAGAACAGTTTGAAGCGGTCGTCACAGAAATTCAGAACACTGTTAACTATCAAAGACTTATTGCATGCATAAGTATTCTCCAGACTTAAGTACACCTTAAAGTACGCTTTTCTGTACTTCGGGGGAGCTGTAGGAATATGCCTTGACTGTACATCTGTTATAGCGCCCTCTAGAGACCACTGTTCTGAGCACATGTAAACATTACATGTAGGCAGCCATCTTGAATAAAGCTTTCGTACACGAACAATCATCTCCACAATCTCTGTTGATATTACCCAATATTACACTGTCGTCCTTCACTTCAAACAAGATCAGTTCTCAATGTACCGTATTTACATACTGCAGTCCTTCATTTTAAAGGAGCGCGATCGCGCTCGCGCTCCTCCGCGCTCCTTAAATTTTTTAAGGAGAGCAAAAAAAAGCGCTCCTTACAATTTTAACAAGAGCATTTTTTTCAAAACGCTAATTGTAAGTAAGCGGCTTGAGTCTCAGAGTTAATCGTGGATGCGTCTTTTGTGTCCACTTATTCTAGAAGTGCCGACATTAACGGCTCCCCTGGCCCTTTGAGGGAATTCACTGCCCATTGATACTTATGGAGTATTGTATTACATTGTCTGTGGTGGTTTCTGTGATGTGCCGCACTGCTGGCAGCTCAATGTAATACAATGTGATACATTAAAAGAAGCTTTGGCCTAGTTTATTTGGTGTGCGTGTGATTATTTATAATAGGCCTAAATTCTCTCAAACTTTGCTGCCGATCGTGCATCAAACTTTGCAACCGGTCGTGTGATCGGAAATCTTGCAAGTTTGGCTGCATTTTGAGGAAGTTTGCCCAAAAACCATGGAATTGATAAATAGGCAATGTAGAATATTTTCGGGGAAATGGGACGGAACTCGTCGCCTGGGCAGTTTGGTCGCCGGGAGTGCAGCCCAGCAAAGACCGAGAGAATGAATTACGGACGCAAATTGGTTTTGGACGCTGGTTTACAGCATTTCTTCGTCATACAGACAGAAACCGACTGAGGACGGGTACATGTATCTGCATAAAATACGCCCAAAAGGTAAGCAGGAAACAGCTTTTTCACTGAACATGTCCCATAACAAAAGCCCAACTATTCGTCATCAAATGAGGGCGCCCTTTCAAGCCCAGCTGCATGCATGACATGACAGCGAGCGCTAAATTACCGCAAATGATTGGAGGTGTTATTACGGGTTGTTTGTAAAAAGCTTCCCTATTGGTTGTCGGTCTGTGCATGGTCTGCGTGAAGCAGCCAATGAGTGCCTTCGGGGGCCGAGCTTACCATCGGCATTCGGCAACTTGAAAGGCGACAATAACAAAAGCGGCAGTCGTGTCAAGATGGTCAGGGTGCGTGCGATGGTGATTGAATATTTGGTTGTACAGTTAGGCAAGCTGCGCACTCTTTCGTGAGATCGGCTGCAGTACCTACAATGTCATGTCAAGTTCTGTGCCACTGTCCTTTGTGGTTTTAGTTTAGGCCTACTCGGGAATAGGATGGGACCGAACGCATGACAAAAGCCATGTACGATAGTACAATAAAAAGGGAATCAAATACCTTTAAAACGTGTGGCATAGGGCCTATATTTTATTTTGGGCAGTAAGATCGAAATCGCTGAAAAATGTACTCCTTGCGTTCCCACTCCGTTGCGATTCCACAGACGCCAAATTTCGAGCATGCTCGAAATTTTGCGATTGCGTTTCGACGGACACGTAGGCCTACACAAAATCGTGACCACATCGCCATCAAAACGCATCGCAAAACCCGTACACCTTGTGATCGGATCACGGACGAAACGCAAGGTATCCGGCCGGCTTTTTGCGCTTTAAAGTCACCACGTGCACTGAAACTAGCCAATCGCCGTGGGCGTAATGGAGCGACTGGGCCAACTGTTATCGTACATAGCACATGCGTCAGGCCGTCCCAGGTGAAGGCACTGTACAGTTTGTACATGTGCCTTCATACTTACCGTGTTTGTGCACTAGTCTGTGCACTGTGCTGCTGCCGTCGGAGAAACCGGTGAATTTGTTGACTTGCGGACTTTGTCATCGACGTCTTCAACTCTCCGTAAATTTTTCGAGATTTTTCTTTATTATGCACATCCTTCAAAGGTATTTTTATTATGTCTAAGTTACATAAACTTTATTTTCAAAACAATCTACATAAGATGCATGTAACTTTGAGTCTTTGACTTCATGAACCTTGCTATAAATCATATACAAACATGTGGCGGTCCGGCGGCCGCTAGCGGGAAAACACTTGCCCTTACTTCCGGGTTTGAAATTCGCGATGCCTGCTTTGCGGATACCCGACCGTTACGATCGTTACGGTCCCGGTTCCCTTCAAACCCGTATATGCACAGGCTTACTGCAGGTTAGCCAGCAATTTACCCTTGCCTATGGGTAACAGCTAATTAAATGAAAATTGTTCTAAGGATGAAATTGGGCCATTGAATAATTACTGGCCTTAAAACCCGATCACCATTCAAACAATATTATTATTATTATCAAACAGCTCAATTGGTGGTTAAGTTTCGCAGTTGTGATTGGTCAATGACAAACATTAAAATGTGACTGTGTGTGTCACTGTTTGTCTCTCAACTCTGGGTTTTTATTTTGCAAACTAATGGAATTGTCAGAGGTGGTATAAAAAAAACGGTTTCATAATTAAACTCTTTAAATTGAGTAAGAAAAAGTTGAACTACTGGTGAATGTTGTGTTCCTTTTCTTGAGTATGTGTTTATTAAAGGCATAGACACCTTTGGTTGTCATTTTGAGTAACTACAAATAGTGTCCAGGGCCTTTAAACTTGCGTTTTGTTAGCGAGAGCAAATCACTCTCCTTAATTCATTCTTTTGATTTAAGGAGAGCGATTTTAAAATCACTCTCCTTAATTCACCTTTTGATTTAAGGAGAGCGATGCACAGCTCTCCTCAGATTTATTAAAATGAAGGCCTGATACTGTGTACATGTACATGTTTACATACAATGTATTACAGGCAACAGATTATTTAAAGGGCCTGTGACATGCTAAACATTTTTGTACCTAAGCTTTGCTTCATAATGACGGATTACTTGTTCAGCAAGACATACTATTGTTCGTTTAGATGTAAAATCAATAAAAGGTGGCCTTTTTCAACTTTGAAGATTTTATTGCAATAAATCACAGACTGTTTTGAGGAAGACAGAAGGGAAAAGTTAAGAAAAAACATAAGACTTCAAGTTGGACTTGTGGCAAATTGCTGCAGTTTCTACCCCCAGTTTTGTCATGGCTTACAGCAGACAACATGTAAAACAAACTCAAACAGCCATCGATTACAAAAGTTTCATGAAAATTGAGAAAAAAGTGGAATCTTTTGTGCACAGTTGAATGTGATTTTCCTGTGTTTGCCTCTTGTGACATCGTGACCTTGGTCATGAATATGCATATTCGCATTAAGCATAAAAAGGATTTTTATGACTTTAACTGAGTAGAGTGGTTTTAAAGCATAGATTTCATTGATAAAAATCCTAAATAAGGGGCCTTTTAATGCGCTGTGCTTAGGCATCCATTTTAGCTGTGATCGTTCTAGCCACATTGGCTTGGAAGGAGTAGTAGCGTGTGGTGACAGGAAGAGGTGGCTCCTCAATAGCTACCGGTACATTGTACATATGTACCAAAAGACCTGTCTTCTTGATCTCACAGCTGTCTACCTCTTCTGCCCAAACAAACTTACTCATATTCCCACTGCAGTCATGAAGTTTATGTTGTAGGAGTCATATCGTTTGCCATCTGAATCAATCCAGGCCACCACGTGCCATTTCATCAAATATTACACGCACATGTACATGTATTATGTACATTAGCTGTAAATGATTACCATAGTCAGTGTAGCAACAACAATCACAGTAGCCTCAAACTGTCAAAATGTAGCCCAGCATCAGATTCAGCCCATGCCTAGCCTACAGGCAACATGTGGCTGTTTTGCATGTATACACTGTACGTACACTATGCAAAATCTAACTGCCTGTACCGGTACATGTATGTAGGACACATCAAGTTTAAGCCTGTGCAAAATTTATGAATATTCGATCGAAAATCGAATATCTGAATATTGTTTTTCAAATTCGAATATTCGAACAAAAATGGGGGATAAGAAGTTGTACGATAATTTGGGTTTGAAGAGAACCATATTCACAAAATCAAAGCACGACCCAGTGTGAGTATCAGTGTTTTCATTTTGTCTGGGAAGGAGAGAAATACACAATTGTGAGTCACACAATCATGTCAAAGAATGGTATTGGGGCGTTTTCGAATAATTTAAAAATTGAATATTCGAATACATCTGTACTAAATTATTCGAATTGACTCGGGCTTAATCAAGTTCACTGTGCATGTGGTTACTAGGCCTGTGGTAATCCAGTTTATTAGGTCAAAACAATTTCTAAGTGATCTTTGGCCTTTTCCCACGACACTTTAACACCAAGATTACCCGGGTAACAGAAGAATTTTACCCCAAGATTACCCGGGTTAAGGGCTTGTTTCCCACGGCAAATCTTGGGGTTACGAATTACCCGGGTAACTGGCAAAAAATGTCACTTAACCCGGTTAACTTCTAGCCCTGCTCGGGAGGTGGGTTAACCCACTAATCTTGGGGTTAACGGCGGCCTTGACACAATTTTTTCGGGTTAACGTTTGCCGTGACAAATGACGACACTGTCCGACCCGGGTTATTAGCGAGCAAATCAGGTTAAAAGCTTCTACACTTGCTTGCACAAGTTGTTTACTGTGTGGGACCATTGTGTTGTTACAACCGAACATTGTTTGCAATGGAAGGTGTTCCAACCGCACAAAAGCTCAAGAAAAAATACAAGAAGCATTATCGCCAGTGATGTCTTCATGTCGACTGCCATCTTGTTTATAAATATAATGCATGGTCACTAGATCGAGTTTTCACACACAACTGTCAGACTGTACTTCAGTCACGCGAATTTGACATTAAATCAACTCAAAGTGGAGTTGTGTTCTTTCGTAATGAATCGCAAATGCGTGTCGCCAGTACTTCATAACTGAATTCGTTTATTGTCGTAATGATTCGTAAGACGAGTCCAAACAATAATAATTTTTCATCAGTTTTGATTGCCGACGACTGATCAACGACTGATCGACGACTGATCGAAGCTGACCGTTAAATCAATAATCATGTCAGAAATATACGTTTCTTGATGTGCATGACTTCAGTGGGAAAAGGGTCGCTAGTGACCCGTGTAAGAGTCGACCCGGGTAAGTGTTTCTCCGGGTTAAAATTTGACGTGTGAAACAAAACTCTGGGTTAAATTTAACTCGGGTTATTTGCAGCTACCCGGGTAGACATGGTAGAAAGTTACAATACATGTAGGTCAAAACTTTCCATCATGTGAGCTTGCTGGTGTGGCCTACAACTACATGTACCGGTAGAGTACAAAACCATGGCTACACTGAAATCATCTTGTTTAGTGTACATGTATAATTTATCATGCAACGATGATAATCTTAATTAATGGATGGTTCCCATGTTTACTGCAATTCCTATGAGTTTAATTGACTGAACTGTGCTTTTGGTAGCTACATACTTATGTTGGTGACAATTTTTGTTATAAAAAATCAAGTGAGAAAAATTAATTAAACTTTTGAAATGCCATGTAAACAAATACCGTCACCTCCGAAACAGTGGGGAATTAAACAAACAAATTTGTTTAATTATGTTCAATCTATCCAACAATAAGTTAATGTTTAAAATACATCGAATTTAGGTGAGTTCAAGTACCTTATCTTTGCTTTATTTTTAAAAAAAGTGTATTTTAACCTTTGTGTACATGTCAAGTAACAAGATGTGTCATGTGAAAGGGTGAACAATTATTTTGATAAACCAAATTAAACAAATAAATGGAGTAAAACTTATCAATCCAATGGATTATCCAAGTAAGACTTTGTCACATCACCTTCAAAGACACAAAAAAAAACTGTTTGCTAATATGTGAAAGCCTTTAAGCTTTGAAACATAATGATACATGCTGTTAACAAAGGTGTGTCACCTCCGAAACACTTTTTTCAGTGAACAATATTTTTGTTCAGTTATCTTGCACATTCTGTCTATTCCCATTGTGCAGTCATATTCTACGTAGGTAGAGAATCAAACGTATATAAAAATTTAAGATGTAAACATTTTTACCCAGTTTGTAACCTAAGATATAATGACAGCACTGTTTCGGAGGTGACATTGTGTTTCGGAGGTGACGTATGTTAACGGAAATTTAATAATACCTCAGAAATAAAAGTCACAGCACATATCCCTACAGCTTTCCTTCAGGTGAAATGTTGGCCAATATATTATCATTTGATAAGTTAAAAATTTGAACACTGTTACTCCTGTAAAAAATAAACACATTCATGCCTTGTTTCGGATGTGACGGAAAAGTTAACGGAGAAGTTAACATTAGATTTGAAATCTACACAAAATTTTCGAATAGGCAGATAGGCATGAATCGGAGAAGTTTTGAAATCATAGGAAAGCCCTATTGTTCACTTTATTTATGCAACAGCAAATGAACAAATTTATCTTGATTAATGTACAGTAATAGCTTGATATAAATGGCTATAGATTGTTAACGGAAAATGTCACCTCCGAAAAGACTTATCACAACAGTGTATCTATGAAAAAGAGAAGGAAGAGAACCTGGTAAGCAAAATAGAAAGGTTGAACACTTGCCTATACTAACCACAAAACAAAAAAGTCTGAATTAAATGCAAGTAAAAATGCAGGCTCATAGAATAAGGATGTGTAAAAAATGGGACAGCCAAGGGGTCATATTTGCACTATATTCATGACCACCACAGCTGAAAGAAGAAAGATCATTAAAGGCCCCTTATTTAGGATTTTTATCAATGAAATATATGCTTTAAAACCACTCTACTCAGTTAAAGTCATAAAAATCCTATTTGGAGCTTGCTTTGGGGGTTAAAACAAAGGTTTTTAGTTTTTATGCTAATGAAAATATGCATATTCATGACCAAGGCCACGATGTCACAAAAGGCAAACACAGAAAAATCACATTCAACTGTGCACAAAAGATTCCACCTTTTTCTCAATTTTCCTGAAACTTTTGTAATCCATGGCTGTTTGAGTTTGTTTTACATGTTGCCTGCTGTAAGCCATGACAAAACTGGGGATAGAAACTGCAGCAATTTGCCACAAGTCTTAACTTTTCCCTTCTGTCTTCCTTTTGTGATGCACTCAAAACAGCGCCCTCTGTCTGTGATTTATTGCAATAAAATTTTCAAAGTTAAAAAAGGCCACCTGTTATTGATTTTACATCCAAACGAACAATAGTATGTCTTGCTGAACAAGTAATCCGTCATTATGAAGCAAAGCTCAGGCACAAAGTTGTTTAGCATGTCACAGGCCCTTTAAGCTACCCAAGGTAGCCCCTGTCTAGGACAGTTCCACTACAAAAAATCAAAGATTTCTGTCACTTGGTTTAAAAGATACCAGAAGTTACACCACTGATTGTGTCCAACCCTACCTGGGAGTAAAATTTCAAGAAAGAGCAACGTCGCCATACGACGCCAGCTTTGTTTTTGCAAACGCATGCAAAAGTAGACTTGCTAAAGTTACGTCATGTAAATTGGCGCAGACTAGTCACATGTCACACTACGGTGTCCCAGTTGTGCCCAGAATCTGGAAATTAAGCTTCCAGAAGAAGTGCTTTCTAAAACTATGATTCAGTACATTATATAAGGACATAATTTAAAGGGTTGTTCTAAAACGCCCACGACCCACGACCCCCTCGACCCCCACGACCCCCTCGACTCGCCTTCACGTGCGACTTTTTCACGTGCCCGAACCTGTGTTCACAGCCCGATTACGAATGCGGGCCATAGCCATGCGCCAGCCCGGCCTACATGTAGTTCGAATGAGCCGCGTCGCCGTGTGCAAACGCGACGTCATAGTGTTGCTTCCAATACGTTCTTAAAAATGACTAAATTTCCTACCTTCTAAAACCCGATCTTATCTCCCCTATCGAAATATAGCGTTATTTTATGTCGGGGCTGGATCGCGACACAAGCCATGCAAAGAAAATTCAGGATTTGCCCTCATTAACGCGTGCGCTGCGGACTGACTGATAAGCTGTACCGCTTTTGGGGCCATCCATAAACTACGTACGCACGGAGGGGGAGAAGGAGGGTTGGAGCCAATACATACACCCAACGTTAAAGTATGTGGGTGACGTCACAAAATTTGCGTACGGGGGAGCGTAGTCTAAAAAGTCGGCATTCCGTGCTTATACGTACTTTATGGATGGCCCCTTCGGTGATACACACATTAAAAACGTATTGGAAGCAATGACACGGCGACGCGCGGCTCATTCGAACTAGGCCGCGCTGGCCGCGTGTTTTTTATTTACACCGCAGCGAGGGGTACACCCCAATTTTTCAACCCGAATAGAGTCTAAGTTTCCAATGACTGACACTTCTCGAGTGACAATCTTGGAAATAGTGACAACTCTTACTCTCAGTATTAGAGAAAAAGAAGAAACCGAGAAATTTCGGAAAATTCCAAACATGCATAGATTCGAACCAGGGACCTTATGATTACAAGTCGAGCTCTCTTCTAACCAGACCACGAAGCTGGTTGCAAACCGATCGCATTCAAAACCCTAAATTCCCTTAAAATAACCAACCCTAAACTGCCCTAAACCCTAACTCTGAACCCTAACCTATTATATAGTCTCCTCTCAAGACGCTAAAAAGGTACAAACCCCATTGTTCTCCCCTCGCAGTGGTGTAAACAAAAATTACGCGCGCTGGCCCGCATAAGTTCGTAATTGGGCTGTGAACACAGGTTCGGGCACATGAAAAAATCGCACGTGAAGGCAAGTCGAGGGGGTCGTGGGTCGTGGGGGTCGAGGGGGTTTTAGAACAACCCTAATTGAAAGTAATTTTAGTTTTGGAGATGATTCAGTCATATACACATAAACTGCACGCTTTTTCTGGAACATCTATAACCAAAACCAGCAGTGAAGTTGACTGAAGAAGGTCGGAATGGGCTCAGGTTCGCTATATATTGCCGTTGATTTCATTCTTATTATGAAGCCTTCTGTTTCTTTGTTTTTATCATGTTTCATTATCTGTTTGTATTCTCTCGGTCTGTCTTCCTGGTGGGGTGAGAAAAAACACAAAATTGTATTAAAATCATATGTAAATTATTATGATTATGAATGTACCACAAAAAGTTGTAAAATGTGTTGTAGAAAGTTTGATAAAATAATTTAGTTACAACACTCACGAAAGAATATGACTCCATCATAGATTAATTTAATAGATTAACCAGTTGAAATCGCGGCTTTGACTGCATACTTTTGTTTATTTGATAAAAGCTTTTGGTCCACACACCAATTAATTAAAGAGGAAGAATCCCCCTTGACGAAAATCCAGCATTTAGGCTTTTTTCGATAGTCCAAACATCCCTCTTGCCGACGTGGATTTTTATTATTTTTTAATTGTCGGTTTTAAAGGAACACACCTTCTTTGTTGGGCTATTTTGGGCTCGAAATAGACCCATACATTATTCTGAAGCGCATTCGAGAGTAAATTAGATATATCCTGAAAAGACGCCGTCAAATTTAGCCGTTTTTTAGCACTTTTGAAAAATCCAAGGTCACGTGACTTTTCGGAACCAAATTCTGGTTCCGAAAAGTCACGTGGTCTTGTGAGTTAGTTGTATTTCCAGCCGTATAAAAGTTTGTTAATGCAGAACTGCACCAAATTCAACTCTGATTTCCCCCCAATATTTATAAGTAATTCACAAAAGAGAGACTATTTATACAAAATGAAACAAAGTTAAACATAAGTATGAAAATTCGAACATAATTGTTTGTTTCGAGAGTCCGGAGAATGGGAGCGAGCGCGTGCTACGGCAGGCTACCGTGGAGTGTAGAAATTTGCCCCGCGCATTATACGGCAAATAGCCTGAGTGCACACACACACACGTGTTGCTTCGGTGGACCACACGAGGGAGCACGTGTGGTCTAGTGGGTATCCAGCCGTGCTCGTGATCGGATGATTGGGGGTTCGAGCCCCACTCGTGCCAACGTGTTTGTGTCCGTGGGCAAGACACTTAATCCCAATTGCCTCGTCAACCCAAGCGATATTTGGGGAGCTGTTAGGGGGATGCCACAATCTAACTGCTGTGGCCGGGTAGCCACCTAGTTGAAGCGAAATGGTTCTGGTGATTTCCTGATGGCAGCGATGATGTTAATGGCAACAGCGCCAGGAGTACCCTAGGGTAGACATGTGCGCTATACAAGTGTCCACCATTACATTACATTATTACATTACTCGTCTAAGCCGCGAATCGAGGTCCTCTATGTGGAAATTTACCATCGTATCGAGGACGCCTCGCGAATCGAGGACGTCCTCGGTTTGTGATTACTACAGAAATGGCAAGTATTTTTTAACTACACAGTGTTACATGTATGGGTGGGGGGCGGGCCTTTCATATTTATAAATTAATGAGCCAATCTCGACACCCCCCCCCCCCCCCCCCCTTCCCCCATTTCAATGTTGGGACTCGCCGGGGCGGACGCAACTCCGAACAACATTGAATTGGGGGAGGGGGGTAACATCCTCCTCAACTTAGCTGCGTCAACTGTACAGAATTGCTAACACGTTTTGTCGAAACAATAAAAATACACAGGCGAATTGTAGCAGAAATTAATTTACATATTTACCAACAATTTATTGCACAAATACATTTATTTCGACGACTCTCCTCGGAGCAACACCAACAGACCGGCGCTGGGTGACCAAGGGTAATAACAGCGTACTCGACCCTTTCCGCAAAAGACCCGAAACAAAATGACGTCACGCGATGTTTACCGCGGTGCATTATGGGTGAAAAGTGGGGCTGAAATCGCTAGTTTTCGAACTTCGCGTGCGTTGCATGCATAGCGCCTATCGTATTACCGGTATGCATGTAACTTTGTGAACTTTACTAACCGCTTCGCTGGCAATAAACGTCCAAAACAAAGATCGTAAATTTATAAAATGGTTCGTGTCAACTTAGTTGTGCCTGCGTGAGTTTTAAGCGCACGACGGACACCGGAACTATGGTGTTAACTTTTAAGGCTTCAAAAGGCGGCGAAAATGGCCCTGCAATAATTGTGCAAACTAGCGATGCAGAGATTTTGTCCCTATTTTGTACCCATAATGCACCGCGGTAAGCATTGCGTGACGTCATTATGTTATAGGTCTATTCTTCCATATCTGTACCGAAAGGTACAAGTATACGGTCTTTCGACAACGTTCGACCGTCGTCAAACACATTTCGTTTAATTTGTGTTTTATCTCATATTAATTTCCTTATTTCATTGAATGATGCAATTTTTACAAAAGTAATTTTATTTATTTATTTGTTTCCATTGAAGGTATGTAATATGTTAGACTCGGAAAATACATGTGGTTATTGAATGTCAAAGCGCCCCACTGGACAAGCCTGCGACGGTTAACCTTTAAAAAAATTATATATATATATATATATATATATATATATATTTATTCCATTCGGCGGTAAATCGTCGGATAAGACCGTGACAACGGATCGCGTTGTCAGTATGGCCACAATAACAAAAACAACATTTTCAGCTTCACAATTCATAAATTGTCCAACATTTCTTTTGTTTTCGTTTGATGGCGTCTGCCCGGGTTGATTTTGTGGGTAAATTGGATGCAACCCACCACCCCGCCTGCCCCCCACCTTTACCAGCCTCTGTCAAACACTTATAACCATCATATGGATAATCACATCGGGACAAAAATAACGGCAAAACAGTTTTTTCCACAGTTTGTATTCAGCAGACGACTTTGGTATTCTTATTTCTCCAAATTTTGACAATAAATCGTTTCGGTCGCAAACTACGTCCTCGGTGTCTACACGTAGTCCTCAGTGCACGGTGTCTACAAGTATATGTGCACGTACGTTCGTGAAGAAAAAACATGATGCCAACTCCTCACGATTTGAAAGCTATAAGACGGATGTCTTTTTTTTAGCTCCGTACCTTTCAAGGCGCCCTTTGTTGAAAAGTTTAACCTAATCAATATTGTCATTTAGTGCCTGGAGACGGAGTAGGCGGTCGGTAGTGAAAGTTTTTGTGTATTTTAAAGGATTTCTCCGACCATTTTGGCTGTAGTATATTTGTACCTTGTCTAGAAGGTAGGATTTTGTACCCTTTATTAAAATTTATTCAATTACTTACCGGAAAGGCTTTGATTTCCCATATTTTTGTGCAAAATTAAAGATAGTGAGACCAACAACTTTCAAGAAAAATCTGACGTCACTGCGTGATCTCACTGAAAAGATACGCCAAGGAGAGCGTCCGCGCGTGAAATTACATGTGCGTGAATTTAGATGACTGCAGGATACTCCAAATCTGTGGCAAACTCACGCAAATGAAATTTGTCCCATGGTTGAGACCCTCCCGTGCGATGAAATACCGATTTTCACCATGGGGGAGAGCGGATAGGTCAACACAATCTAGACTGGTTCGCTGTCCTCATATTTACTTCCCTTCCTCTTACGACGAAGGGAAGTAAATTGATGATGTGGAACCAGTCTAGTGTTGACCTCTCCGCTCTCGCACATTTGATGTTTGGTGAAAGTCGGTATTTTATCGCACGGGGTCTCAAACTTTCCCCACGATTTCACCGAAACTAGACATCGGATCGATGCGTACTCTTCGGAATATTTGCAAACTGGGGTGAGTGCACCTATTGAGCAAATATCAGAGCCATGGGACAAATTTCATTTGCGTGAGTTTGCCACAGATTTGGAGTACATTAGACGACAGGGCTGAGGGTTTTCCCGAAGCACTGCTCGCGGGGCTAATCACCATCAAAATTGACAGAAGTGAACAAAATATGTACACTTACAGTAATATCCAGCTGATTTTAGATGAAATTTCCTTTTTCAATTTTTTGTTGTGTAGACTTTTTGTCTAATTTAAGAGAGGGAATTTTAAAGCGCTTCCATCGCGAACGCAGCCATTTTTAACTGTGACGGAAAATTGCCAGCTCTTTGTTTTATATTATCGTAGTTTCTCAAAACTACAAACTCTTGAGGGCGCTATACAACATCACTGTGAAGAAAACGATCAGAAGCTGTACATTTTGCCCTTTCTCTTGTCGAAATTGGTCAGTTAGGCGAAAAACAGATTTTTCTGGGACTTTTTTTGGATCCATTTTTGAGATTTGTAATTTTTAAAGATTTTCGCAGTTAAAAGTGGAAGGAAACATAGTAAAGACTCCTATAGTATAGAAACATAGTAAAGACTCCTATAATCATGTTCATCAGCAGTGTTGGCCTCGGCCGGCCTCGGCCTCAAGGCCTTCCGGCCTCGGCCTCGAGGCCTTCCGGCCTCGTGAATCTGGTCGAGGCCGCCCAATTTTCCCAACAATTAACATTGTGTTTTTGTATCAAATATTGTTTTTTTCCACCGTATTAAACTTTCGAGAAGCTGCAACATTGGGTTCCATCCCGGTGTTTTTATTCCTCCATTGTGAAACAAAATGAAATTTTAAGCCAGTAGATACGTAGATTACGAACGCACGTTTCGTTCGAATGAACTGGACTTGCATGGTTAAATATAGCACGTACAGAATTAACTGAGTTGCGTACTGCAGGAGTCGCTTCGAACAAAAACCGATATAGACTGGTCCATCACTCTGCCATGAACTGGGACATTACATTGTAGTGTTGCACATTACTCAGTCCACAATTCACAGGCAGCATCTTCTTGTTAGAGACCGTGACGAGATTCCTGGTCCACCACTTGGCCATGAACGAGTGTAGGCCGTGTCCAAAATCAAAGGCTACATGTACATGTACGTCTTGAAATTACACACGAGACTATGGAAAATGATCGACCCGGCTACCCAGCGCTTTGCATAGACTCGTGTGGAATTTTAAGACGAATATACGATAGCCCTTGATTTCGGACGCAGCCTTAAAAGACAGGAAACCAATCAATCAGTGCGTTCGAGATGCTTTACACCGTGTATTAGACGGGGGCTTTACATGGGGAAGCCCCCAGCAGCCGATTTCATGACGAGTGCGCAGCTTGCGCAACTTTAGAAAAATGACGCAAGTCCCATAGCTTGCGTGTTATCAACGCTAAATTGTTGCACCTATAATGCGGCGCGTGCATGCTCCCGTTTCCATGTGCGACCGACAATCGGACCTCGTTTTCACGCAAGATCTCGAATAATCAGATTGGGCTACATGTACAATGGCCATGAGGAGTTCAAAGCCGTTCAGCCGTTGACTTCAAAATAAACAAGTTACAATCCAACAAAATCTTGACCTTGTTTTGGGTGATTAATTTATTTTATTGTTTACATGTAATACCATTAGCCGGCCTCGGCCTTGGCCTCGGCCTCGGAGGTCGTGGCCTCGGCCTCGTGGCCTTGGCCTCGGCCTTGGAGGTCGTGGCCTCGGCCTTGGTCTCGGAGGCTGTGGCCTTGACTACAACCCTGTTCATCAGGTCTTTTTCTACAAGATGAGTGGTCATTTGTTTCATAATTCAGTGTCGCATACGAAATATTCGCGAAAACGAAAACAGTGTTGGCGCGCTTTTTCTTGCGCTGGGTTTTTGAGAGACATGGGTGCGTTCTTTCCACGCAATGACTCTAGTACATATCCCTACGCGTTGTAACACAGCCCTGAATATTTTTCTTTAGACTATACTGTAGGCCTTGGGTTTATTACATTTTATTGACATTTAATAGAACTTTTTGCACTTTGCCGTTTATATTTTCATCAGTATTGTGTTTGATTCTGACGGATGAGACATTTATGCCAGATGATGAGACATTAATAATTATTAATAATTACATTTAGGCCTATATCATGTACATGTGTATATTGCGGAAATTTCATATATGTTCAGATGCGCATAACAAATTAGATTGTATATACATATAAAACTAGGATTTACAAATATTACTCAAAAAGACCAATTATTACAAGATACCAATGAACATAATAAAAGGCAATTAAACACGATACACTAATACCAAGACAACGGCAATAGCATTCATTCCCATTGATTCTGATGAGACATTCATGCCGGATGATAAGACAGTCACGGTCATCCAGAGGATCATGATGAGACATTCATTTTATATGATTCAAATTCAGCTGTAACGCCTCTGTTCATGCCGTTTCCTGATGAATCTGAAGAAAACAATAGTTCATCTATGATTTCATGATGAAACACAGCATATCCCATTTTTGGTGTCCACTGAAAAGTTAATTAACCACATGTAATTTGATTAGGTTTGGTACCCAATATTGATTAAGATGGAGCTAAAAAATGCACAGGTATAGAATGTGTGTGATACCTTGTAATGTTTTTTGCATTTAATTGATGCTGTTTCCAGTTTGCACTTTGGTAATTTTTAAAGTAGTATAACTTTTTAACGGAACCTCATATCAAATTAATTCTTTTTCCATTGTTTTTCATTCATCATAAGCTTTCATTTGATGTATGACTTAAAAAATAAAAATAGGGTGTTGTACCTAGGACTAGGGCTACATTGTAGTAGGCCTATAGCTATAACGGGTGTACGCGACTTTTGACATTTTGTATTCTGCCTGCACACAATTCTTTTCTTTTACAATAAGGATTTCTCAACAAAACAAAAACATATCACCATCAAAATTGACAGAAGTGAAATTAGATGATTCTACCTATTACTGTAAGTCCTCTACACTTACAGTAGGCCCCCTATTAGTCATGTTAGTAATATCCAGCTGTTTTTAGCTAAAATTTCCCTTTTAGTTTTGTATAGCTAAGTAGGCCATGGGCCAAAATCTGTAAGAGGCCCAGAAATCGAGTTTCGTCTTTACTTTTTAGGGGCAACTTTATTTTTCGGATATAAGTAGTTTGAGACATGCTGAATACTATTTCACTTGTTCACATTTGAACTATCTGCTCGTAAATTAGAAATAAAGGTTAGAAAAATCGGCAATTTTGGTCGCTTTCTTGTACGGTTTTTCTCAACCTCGATCTATCTATCCATTGCAAAATGCATGTCGTCGCGGTAATCTGGACACGAGTTAGGATTACAATAGACCGGTTTCCACTCCACCCTAGCTGGCCGTGCCAAACGTGCGTTCGTCATTCGATTGACAATTAAAAGGGGATTATAGGCCTATAACCCACTCGGTTGGCAGACATTTAGTGACTGTAACCATAAAGAGAAGTTGATTAATGCCATTCAGCGGGAATTAGTTGATAAGAATAACGAATTTGCTCAGGAAATCGAACTGTGCTGGGTTTAAGCACTCACCCGGAGGCTGTGCTCGCGCTCGCGCTGCCTATCGTCTTCAGTCTATTATATTCTGCCCGCAGTTTGGTGATTGTTGGAGCTATACCAAAATAACACTGTTCCAGATGTCCTGTTTAATGTAAATTTGACAGTTTGTGATCTCATTTTGTACCACGTAAAGTTCAATAAAATTATTTTAAGCATATAGGCCTAAGACTAGACAAAAAAAAGGGTGTTTGCAACATGAAAACGTGTAGCTACTGTCCTTTTCAGTGTATACACATTAAAGTGTCATTAGAGTGCTTGAATGAAGAAACCTTTGTGCTCTTATTATGCTTAAAAATGTTGAATTCGGACTAATTCACACAAAAACAGATTTTGCCCTTGAGAGCGCCCCCGGCCCCATACACGCAAAATATAGACTTAGACGTTCGTCAGCATTGCGCGCGCGCCAAATTCGTGCAACGTATTACGCAGCTCCATAGAAAAGGGTATGGAACTGCGTATTTCGTTGGATGAACTTGGCGCGCGCGCATTACTGACGAGCCTGCTGTGCCTTAAAAAAATAATTACACCGTGGATTTATTTTCACTATTTTAATTTTTTATTATTTATAAACACATACACGTGCAGTTGAACTTATCAACTAAACATGGTCTGCGGTGTTTCGGGCCGCGTTCCCAGGGGCGGATCCAGGATTTTGAAAAGGGGGGGTGGGGGGGGGGGGGGGGCGTGATATTTTTAAGCATGAAATGCTGATGATCATGAAATAGCGAGCGCTTAGCGCGAAGCCCTGACGGCTTCTAGATGGATTATATATGCTCTGTGGTGCGATCTGAGGCAATATTTAACCACTTTAAGCACGAAAAGGGGTCGGGGGGGGGGGGGCGTGCCCCCCCCCCCCCCCCCCCCCTCCCCCCCCCCCCCCCCCTGGATCCGCCCCTACTTCCCCCAGCAAAAATCCAGTGCCTCTTCAGATTCCCGCTAGAAAAAAATAAAGGAAGTGCTATACAAATGGAAAGGAAAAATGCATGATAGGCCCCTATAGCCGTACATGTAATTTAACTTAAAAACGTGTTCCCGCGCCCCCCTTCACTAGCAATGCCCTCGTTCCCCATTGACAAAACAAAGGTATTAATGGCAAAATGTCACTATTTCTACAACAAAATGGGCAAACAAATCTCCAAATAGGCCTAAGTATTGTTTCTCCTGTGTTACACCGCTGTTAGTGTTGCGACACGTAGTCCAAGCGCTGCGCGTCGTCTGCTTTCAATATGTAGCGCCCTCTTGTGGGGAATTATGTTCAGGCCAATGCAAAGCAGTCGCGCGCACGATGGGCGGAGTGTTCTCAAGTATTGTTTATTATTAATTACCTCATGAATATACAAATTGGACTGCTGTTCTCAAAGACCCGACCCCGCCACTACAATATGGATGTCTTTCGAGGACTCGTCCGTGGCAAACTCGAGGTGAAAAATGACCCTGAAAATGCGTCACAAAATCGTAATTTTGTGCGCCAATTTCTTTGAGAGGAATATATGGGTTTCTTTGTGGCTGTTCAGGAAGTCTGTGGAAGTTTTCTTGACAAAAATTCAAATATGCTTTGAAAGACTAGTCTTTGTACGTTACGTTTATAGTAAAATCAGACTTGAAAACCTAAATGGAAAGTAAAAGTACTGCACAGAACCTGCATGAACATTTAGGCTTATGTACGTGTACGGACACCCAGGATTTGCCTTGTATAAACCAAGTGCAAATGCTGTGTTGAGGATAAAAACGGAATTAAAGAAACACATTTTTCAGAGTTGTCCCATAAAACCCACTTAGTAAAGCATGAACACTAATTTGTACAGTTTCATAATTCGGAATTAGGACGATACTCGGGAATAGCGAATCAAACTGCATAGACTAGCCCCTAGTCAACCATGATTTATACGACTGCGCGTACGTACATGTACGTATGCATAGCAGCATAGGCCTACATGCATAAACACGCGTATTTTACCGTACACACACGTTGCGAAAATTGCCTTTTCATGGGAAGCTGAAAAGGTTTTTAATTTAGAAAATACAGTCATTACATAAATTAAACTGTCCTCTTTTGTTTAAAGTAATCACAAGCATTGGCAAAACTTCTACTCGTGTCGAAATTCCTCCGCAAAGTGGCCCTCCTTCGGATCGCGAGCCGTCCGTTCCAAGAAAAGATGGGAGCTCAAAATCATCCGAATTCTCGCTCATCACGCGTTCACATATCACCAAGCCGGAAAAATATGCTAAATATTTTCTTTCAGTTTCTACACCCACTACTGGCTTGGTATTTTAGTTTTGATGTATATTTATTTCATGGGAGGGCTTTTTCTCCAACGAGTCGGAGCGAAACAGTTCTGAGGTCACGCACTAATGAATATGCATTTGATTTGACCTCATGGTAAAAGTGGCGCATGCGCATGAACTTAATGTCGCCGGCCGTGCAGCTGGAACAGCGGTGGTTAACCTATTGGGCCTACAACTTACAAGCAGCGAACATAAGATTCGGATTCAACATTATTGAAACTGTGCACCATTTTATGTCAACTCTGAAAGCATTTGCAGGCACTATGGCCGTCAAAATACTGTTTTTGACAAAAAACGGGCAAATCCTGAATCCTCCCAGTCCAACTAGCACAGGGTTATTTTGCATTAATAATGTAAACAATTACGTGCAATGTTAAGACGACCGAATTCAATACAAATAGCTCAATTGGTAGGGCAGTTCAATCCGCAGTTCGAATCCTGGAGGAGTCAAGTTTCTTTTTCTGCATCCAGATTTCCAAAATTCATGGACATTTGTTAACATTTGTATAAAATTTATTCAACCCGGTGCGGCGGTTCCTGGATTATAATCCCTAAAAATAATCACTTATTCAAGTTAAGACGAAGGCGAAGCTCAACATTTCTAGGCCTTTTACAAATTTTGGCCCAACCCCTACATGTATATTGCGATTGCAGTCACAGAATTATTCATTGCTAATGGGGATAGACCTACTGACTGCAAATGGGTTCCTTTTTCATTCTCAATCACGTTGGTACGGTCAGGGCACTGAGCTTTATTGGGCCACGGTGGATCGGGATCCAGTCTATTGTAATCCTAACTGGTGTCCAGATTAACGCGACGACACTGTATTTTGCAGTGGCAGTGATAGCTCGAGGTTGAGAAAAACCGCGCTAGAAAGAGTCGATTTTTCTGACCTTTATTTAAAGTTACGTGCAAATGGTTCAAATGTGAACAAGTGAAATATTTTTCAGCACGTCTCAAACTACTGATCCGAAAAATGAAGTTGCCCCTAAACAAAAAGTAAAGACGAAACTGCAAGATACGGGCATTTGGCCCATGGCCTAAAGATAATCTCAGCTCTTGCTTTATCATTTTTCATTGGGATGTGGTCTTTTCACCAGTAGAGCTGAGAATTTTTAAAAACATAACTTATTTTTAGATCACGTCTGGTAACCAATGCGCATTGGTATTCCTTTGTACACAGACTACACTGTTAAAAAAATATCTGTTCATTTACAGTACATTCATATGTCAATTGGCATTACATAGCGCCATGAGCATCTTTTTTGATGGATACCGGCGCATTATAAATTTTCATTATTATTATTTTAAACAGTACATTCTACTTTTTTGTTTTATCTGTTTGCATACAGTAGACTCTACTGTTATTTGGAATTGTAAATTTACAGAAGATTCTTCTGTTTTTCAACAGACGACTAAGTGATCGTTTTGTGCATGGTTTTGTTCTTTAACAAAGCCTTCTGTACAGAAACAATTCTATGTAACTGAACGAAGCAGTCCAGGTTATTGACGACTGTTTCTTGTTGACCTTTACAGTTCACTTTTGGGGTTGTAGATGCACCACACTTCATGTAAAATAAGTCGGCATGTTTCTCTCAATTTCCTAGTTTTTATTTGCATGCCGGGGTGCAGTGGAGTTTCAACAGGGTGTAAATTTACCAAAAATGTAACCCGACTCACTGAAATACAGGAATACATGTATGATAAATTCAGGGGGAATTTCCGCCTGAGTCTACTGTATTCCCGCACTTTGAGGCAGGTTACATGCTCCCGTGTATCTCCACTGCAGGCAGTATTGCACGGCAAATAAAACGCAAATAAAAACCAAAAAATGTACGAAAATACCGACTTGCCTTTCACGACATGTAGAGCAGCTACTTCTCGTTCAAGTCGGCACTATAAACTGAACAGTCTCCAGTATATATTTCGACATAACGCCCGCCAAAATCTGTCATTTCATATACGAACGGCACAACTACAAAAAGCGCACTGCGCAGTTTGAATTTACTGCAGTGATTTCCCAGCATGCAACGTACCATGGTACTCGCTATCAACGCCGCGTAATTTCTGCCGCATACCAGGGAACATCGATGGGATAACAGAAGGTCCTCTGTTACTAAACAGTAACATGGCTGTATTTTAACAGATGAAGATTAAAAGTTTCTTGTTTCTGAACAAACCTGTAATTTAACGGCAAACCGTCTGTAATCATGCAGAACAATATTTTAAAAATGTACACAGACGGAAGAACGTTTGTGCAATAACAACAAATTCCAAAAACAGTAAAAGTTACTGTTCGATTTTGACTTTTTCAACAGAAAAACACCTGTGACTCAACACAATTTTTTTAGTGTAGACACATACATTGTAAGTTTGTTTTTGAACAAGACAAAAACGGCTAAGCTGTGAGCATACCGGTTTGTTTCGCTGGAATTGTTGGCTAAATATTCATCGTGGCTGGTTATTTTCCTCAAGGACCTGCGTAGTGGTTATGCCTGACAAGGTTTGGGTGAGTCCCAGGGGGGAATTAGTGTGTCACGGTGAGAAAATGACACATTTGTTTTGTCCTGTTTTTGTGATAGCGTGTTCATGTTCTTAAACATTCTCAGCTCTACTGGTGAAAAGACCACGTCCCAATGAAAAATGATAAAGCAAGAGCTGAGATTATCTTAGCTACCTTTTGTTTACTTTTTTTTAACTGACGGAAAATTACCAACTCTGTTTTATTATCGTAGTTTTTTAAAACTACAAACTCTTGAGGGCGCTATACAATATCACTGTGAAGACAACGATCCGAGGCTGTACATGTTGCCTTTTTTCCCGTCGAAATTGGTCAAAGTTAGACGAAAAACACATTTTTCTTGGACATTTTTGGAATGCATTTTTTAGATTTGTAATTTTTAAAGATTTTCGCTGTTAAAAGTGGAAGGAAATATAGTAGGGTCAGAAATGGAAATTTTCTTTTTGCTTGTAAGCATCAGTTTTGTACTCTTATCAAAATCCCTTTAAACATGAATTGAACAGTTCAAGAATGAGTTCAATCGGATAACCGGTTCAAAAGTTATGTTCGATCGGAAATTCAGAGAGTTCTTTGTTCAAAATCTAAATGGACACAATGGTAAATTCTAGGTGACAATGGATAACTACCGTAAAACAAGGAGTAAACTAGTAAACAAAAAGGGTAAACAAATTTAAAGCTTCATATTTCTATATTAAGTAAAACACATATGGACTTTATTTTTGATGTACACGTAGCCGACAGGCAGTCGGTCTACATGTAAGTCATAGCATATTTCAATTGAATAAAACAAATCAATATTTTGTTGCCATGGTAACATAAGTAAACAAACTTGTTTATATAAATGCAATTTATGCTAATGACCTGCATCAATTTTATGTTTTTGCGGCATGGAAACAGAAGCACCAAGTCTACATGTAGTAGTCATACATGTAGTGCTGAAAAAAGGAATAACATAACTGCAGTAATAACTTAATTAATTAGCATGTTGTTTGTTTACTATATTCCAAGATAAAAGACATGTAGTAAACAAAAGAGTAAACGAATGTAATTGCCCATAACTCTTGCAAACAAACTTGTACTTGAAAAATTTTTGGTCAACAGATACTTGATGATCATTTATCGACATGGGTCAATAACATGTAAATATATCAGTAATCAACATCACTGTTTTGTGTTCATTATACTGAACAAAAAAAAATAAATTAAAAACACAAAATTAAAAAACAAATTAAAAAAATATAATTATTAATTAATTACCATTCATGATCAAATAAAATACAATTATTTACCATTCATGGGAATAGTTTGAATACTACAGTGTATGAACCTTAAAAGAACCCAATACAAGTACAAAATTGACGCCAATAATGCCCCAAATTGAACACATACGAAGGAGGTGGCATCTTTCCTATGATGATTTGACAATTTCAAATTTCATTATTTTATAGTTTCAATCAGTCTCATGGGGGAGTTGAATGATAAATCAACATTTGAGTGTACTAACCGCATTCGAAAATCAATATTTCGTCGAAAAATTTGATGATTTCTTTTGGACTTTCGATGGTATGAAGGTATGTACTGTAGCGATGCACAAACGAACGGTAGCAATGCATGTATACAGTATGTACATGCCGATGTGTACAGCGTGGCAAGAAGCCAACGTTGCATCGCGTGACGCGTTGACCACGTTTTGCACACGAAATCTTACGTGCGCAGAAGTGGATGCGCAGTAGTGTAATGTTTAAGGACCCATATAATCATGTTCATCAGCTAGGTCTTTTTCTACAAGATGAGTGGTCATTTGTTGCATAATTCAGTGTCGCATAGGAAATATTTGCGAAAACTAAGACAGTGTTGGCGCGCTTTTTTTTGCGCTGGGTTTTTGAGAGACATGGGTGCGTTCTGTTCCAAGCATTGACTCTAGATAGTACATATCCCTACGCGTTTTGTAACACATCCCTGAATATTTTCTCGCTAGACTATAGCCCTTGGGTTTATTAAATTTTATTGACATTTAATAGAACTTTTGCACTTTGCTGTTCGTATTTTCATCAGTATTGTTTTTTTCTCCAGAATCATGGCATGTAGAGGGATTTTATTCTGATGAGACATTCATTCCCATTGATTTATTGATTTATATCTGATCTTTAATCAGGGTGACTCGCTCACATTAATGTGGTCTCCCACGAGGCCCTGAATGTAAAAACAATAATATAAAACAATTAAAGAGGAAGAATCCCCCTTGACGAAAATCCAGCATTTAGGCTTTTTTCGATAGTCCAAACATCCCTCTTGCCGACGTGGATTTTTATTATTTTTTTAAGTGGATAAATTGCAAGCAAATATGCGCTTTTCGAAAATGAGATTTTCACGATTTCTGAAACGCTCATTAGGCCAAACAAAATAAATGGTGTGTTTACGGTAACCCGACCTACCTGAAATTTTAATGGCCAAATTGCCGACCTCAAACTTTTTATTGCCAATTTTCAAGTTGATAATTTTAAATGAGCACTATTTGCAAAAATTTCCAACGAACATAACATTTTCTACACTTGTACATGAACATGTTTAATATTGTTAATAGTGAGTTTCAAAGATTGCAAAACAACACGCAAATGCATGAACTGAAGTGTAAAAAAAAAAAGACAAAATAAAATTATTTTCCTACCTAACTACCTGGATTTTGTTTAGGTCGTTACCGTAAACGCACCATTAATTTTGTTTGGCCTTAGGTATTCATGATATGCGCGTGACCTCGTGACGCAATCCTGAGAAAGAGAAGTCAACACGATTGTTAGCTCCATACGTTTACACGCAAAAAACTTGGAAAACCGTCTCTGTTAGATGGTGTTTTTTGAAGAATTTTGTTGGTCCAAAAAGCCAGAGATATGCCCAGTAGCTGCGTTATTGTATGTTTTCCCAGACACTATGAAAAACAAAGAGCAGAAAGATTTTCTTTTCTATTACCATGCGAGAGAAAAATGAGTCGCTCATTCTATAACTTGTACGGCCGATGTTCAAACACGTGGGGTCTACGCCCGCACCATGCTGTCAGACCCGCTGTGAATGCCGTTCGTTCCGTGACAAAACCTCCCGTCGCAATGCACCAGTATTTACTTCAAAAGAGCTTCACTGAGAGCCACAATTTCATCGTTTTTTCACAAAACAGGTAATATTACTATTTAGTAGATTGTTGTCATATTACATGAAGTGTTTTTCACGTTTGTATTTTGAAAATAAGGACAAAACAGGCATGATAAACATTCACTTCGTGTATTTTCCATTCAATACTGCACAGACCGTTTTGTATGTTTCTCAGGATGACGTCAAAACCCTGTTGATAAACAAGCCAAATGACCTCGAGCGTTTCAGAATTTGGGTGAAGAGGGTCGGAACTGCTTTACGTTTTAAGCAAAAGCCTGGCGATTGTTTTGTGAAAAACAAGTTGTGATGGTGTTGTAGACACATACACCTCCATGATAAACAGAAAAACTTTAAAAATGTGGAAGGGGGGATTCTAGCTGTTTAAATAAATAAAACGGTGCGGAGACTTTCAGTGATGAGACATTCATTCCCATTAATTCTGATATGAGACATTCATGCCAGATGATTAGACATTAATTCCAGATGATGAGACAGTCATTCCAGAGGATCATGATGAGACATTCATTTTAGATGATTCAAATTCAGAAACATCAGCTGTAACGCCTCTGTTCATGCCGTTTCCTGACGAATCTGAAGAAGGAATAAGGTTCTCTTTTCAATAGTTCACTGAAAAGTTAATTAACCACATGTAATTTGATTAGGTTTGGTACCCAATATTGATTAACACAAGCAGTTTTATATGTAAGGGGCCATCCATAAAGTATGTACGCACGAAGGGGGTTTGGGGGGGGGGAGGTTGTTGTTGACATTGCATACACCA
Organism: Henricia sp. BOLD:AAB3569; assembly: GCA_037783545.1. NCBI lineage: Eukaryota > Metazoa > Echinodermata > Asteroidea > Spinulosida > Echinasteridae > Henricia > Henricia sp. BOLD:AAB3569. Next base: position 71,165 of record JBBELK010000208.1, on the reverse strand, counting down.
TGCGTACGCAAACCGAAAATTTATTTTTAGTAAATCAGGAAAGGATGGAAAAGTTGACCATGGCTTCAGACCTTATGTATGAAACATATTAGACAGGCCACACATCTCACTCCTCAAATTAGGTTTTCCCATTAAATCTCCAGTTGAATGATGCTTTATGTGTCGTTTTAAGAAATCTATAAATTTTCATTTATTTCAGACTTAGGTGGCGACATGCGAATCGTACTACACGTACATGTAGTAGTATTATACAAATAATTGACTGCTTCGAGTGGTATAGTAAAACTAGCCTCCAGAGGTGACCCACGGAGCATTCTGTTTTTCCGAGGCGAAGCCGAGGGAAAATAGAATGCTCTGTGGGTCACCGAGGGAGGCTAGTTTTACTATATCACGAGATAAAGCAGTTAATATTTGTTTTATAACACCTCTCCCACAGATTCTGCTTAATTTTGGCTTAAATATCAAATTGTTTGCATTCACTTTCCTACAGTGTCAACACCGCGTTCGTACAACTGCTAGTTGTGAGTGAAGTTGTTTTTGTTCGATCGCGCGCGTTACGCGTAATGCAGGCGTGTTGCGCCCACACACGACCGAGATCCGCGCGCGGGAGTTGCTAGGGGTATAGTACTTTTCGGAATGCATGGTATAGTCTTTTTGGAGCACTTGTACAAAGATAGCTATACGTACAGGGGGGGGGGGGGGGGGGGGGGGGGGGGGGTGAAGTGAAACGTGCACTTTGTTGCACTTTGTTGCAGTTAATTGTCGAACTCGGTAACAAGTGTTATTAAATAAAGGTATAAAAGCATGGGTGCAATTCCCATTTGAAATGTGTGGACTGATATTAATGTGTTTTGTTTTTTAAATATATCTTGATCTTTAAATAAATGTCATAAATACCTGGGAAATGGTGAAAGATATTTTAATAAATACAAATTTGTGTATAAGTTGATCAGGGTTGTGTTTTAACACACTATCGGAGGGTATAGAGCGCCCTAGGTTTCATGAAATAGCCGTTATTTTGCAAATAATGAAATGCTACAAAACAATGAATAATGAAATAGTTGTCTCATTTGGGCTTGACAAAAATGTTACGGGAAACATAAAATCGAGTTTCATTAGCCTTATGAACATACTGTACCAACAATTTTTTGTGATAACATTTCATTTTAAAACCTATAGTATTTTAACCAAGATATATTGTGATACGTTGAATATCGTTTGACATGTATCGAGATACATGTATGTATCATATTGTGAGACAGGCGTATCATTTTAGCCTTAAAGGCACAGACTCGTCAGCAATGCGCGCCCGCCAAATTCGTGCTCGAAACACGCAGCTCCATGCCTTTGCTATGGAGCTGCGTATTGCGTGGCACACATTTGGCGGGCGCGCATTGCTGACGAGCCTGTGCCTTTAAGTACCCATTTGCGGGTCAACATGCAAATATGCAAAACATTACTGTTTTTGTACTGTATTTCACAAAGTTACACTACATGTCAATACATTAAACAATTCGTTAATTTACCGTATAATTCTGTAAAACCTGTTTACGTTGAATTACTGCTACAGTACAATCCTACACATATAACATTCATTTTTTTACATTGTACATGTAGTCTAGTCACAAAAATATTTCTTTTATGGCAATTGTTCTGTCAGGCTACACTGCATCTTCCGGCCAAGTGTCACTGTATGTGCATAGCAACAGATGCGGTTGGAATGGGGCGTCTTCTGTGTGGACTGTGTGATGGCCGAATTATTCAGTGCAACTTGGAACTCTTCAAGGATGAACCAAAATCAAAAGAAAAAAGAGAGTAAGCATTTAATTAATCCCAGTAACTTGGACCCTAACGAGTGCATTTTTAACATGGGGATGTGATGTGCGATATATATACATGTAGTGTCCTAGCGGGTCAGCAGGTACCGGTATAGGGTATCCATTAATTCCTGTCCCATACACACCCACCAAACAACAGTTTTTACCCTTACAATGGCCACAAATGCACTTGACACACGTACATCTGAGGTAGTCCGACTGCCTCCGACACTTACAGGCTCTCTGAAACAAATCTTACATTAACAAGTCGCCAGTGAGCATCAGACTCACGGAGGGACCATATTGGATGGCAAACTTGCAATTTACTTCACTTTTTAGAAACCTCAGTCTATTCAACTTGCCACCAATGTGTTCTTGCATTTACTAGGAACCTTGCAATTGTTCACTTACTTTTGCTTTTTTGTATGCTCCCAAAACGCTAGGAAGTCTGATGCCCATCGCGCGCGTGCCCTTACCCGTACCCGTAACGTGAATGTAGGCACCAGACTCACTTTCCCTGTTGTCGGATTTCAGAGAGCCTGTGAGCATCGGAGGCAGTCGGTCCATATCTGAGGTAGATATATATCAAGGTTTAAGCTGAGGTACATGTACAATAACTTACTTACATACATGTACACTCTTACAGAAAGTGCAATTTTTCTTCCAATTTTGAAACATTTTTTTGTTCCATTACGAATGCCTTGCGTAGTGCATGCCACAAGCTGCCGAGTTTGCACCAACTTACATTGTACATGCTGTGTGCGACATGTGCACTGCATTCAATTATGGCTACATTCCCCAACAACTGGTACAAGTGCACAAAAGCACTGTAACCTGTGGCGAACGTTTTGGCACCGTTCGATTGGGTGGAACGCAGCACTGTGCGTGCATCACGCCAGACATTCGTAACGGAACAAAACAGTCTAAAAATCGGAAGTTAGTCATTGTACCTTAGCCTAAACTTCGGTATGTACTTGTACATGTACCTTGAACATGTTGAATGGTACTGTTAAGTGTATTTGTGGCCATTTTGAGGGTGAAAACTGTTACGTTTGTTGGGCATGTGTTACAAGTTACAATAATTCTATGATGTCTCAGTTACTGGTACATGTTGCCTGAAGTTAACACCTTAACTTTATTGCAACATACAATGTACACACCAGCCAGGAGATTAATTGCCCAGTCAGGTGAAAGGTCATACATACTGTACATTGACAAATTTCATGATCATTGATGTTGTGATGATGACAGTGCAATGCCAAAAATCTTACCACCATCATTAAATTCCCACATGGTCATCTGAAAGGGTCATTTTGATCTGAAGTGGTTTTCAGACCCCCACCAGAGGCCCTGTAGCCCTGAAAACAATTCTGATGATGAAAGAATTCCTAAATCTGAAGGAAAACTAAATTTCAACCTAAAAAACTAATTAAATCGAGTCCTAGAGATAGACACCTGGAAATTGCAAAATTAGAGCAAGTTCGATTCACTACAGGTACCGGGTAGAGAATCGAACTTGCTCTAATTTTGCACTTTCCAGGTGAGTAAAGCCCGCCGCACACGTGAGGTCGTTTGCTGAGCCAACGGTCATTCGTGGCTGTTTGCTCAGCACTTGGCTCACGTGTGCGGTGGCTATTTTGCTGCGTTTTTTGCCTCGCGAGGCTGTGAGCCAAAAATCTAACGTGTTTGATATTTGTTTGCCTCGTGTGGCCAAAATCTCACGTGTGCGGGGGTGATGAGCCAAGTGCTGAGCTAAAATACACAACTGTAAATGTAGCTGGCCAATTTAAAACCACGCGCGCGATACGAAAACAGCGCGCGCATGCAAACCCCGCCAAGGTCACCACACTTTAGCAAAAGTTTGGTGACCTTAGCGGTGCCCGCACGCACTGTATTCATATCACGTGAATATGGGGATGGTTTTTAATTGGCCAGCTACATTTATTTTAGCTCAGCACTTGGCTCATCACCCCCGCACACGTGAGATTTTGGCCACGCGAGGCAACAAATATCAAACACGTTAGATTTTTGGCTCACAGCCTCGCGAGGCAAAAAACGCAGCAAAATAGCCACCGCACACGTGAGCCAAGTGCTGAGCAAACGGCCACGAATGACCGTTTGCTCAGCAAACAACCTCATCACGTGTGCGGCGGGCTTAACCCACTGGTCGAACATCATCCAGGCAGCACACATGCGCATTAATGTGCAAATGCAAACGCCTTGGTTACACTATGGAAATCTTCTCGATTAAAATCAACATTTCTCGGTTAAAACATGAACACTCGCATTTTAACCGTGAATTTCTCGGTTGAATATTGTGTTAAAAGGCTGCTGTAAATTGCTTACCATTTAACCAAGTTGTTTTCGGTGCTTTCTCGGTTAAAACATGTGTAAAGAACTTTCATCGTACGGTAGTTTAACCGACCGGGGTTTCATTATTAACTTTGCGGCGAGTTAATCCAATCGTAATCCAATCAAATGATTGACAGGTGAACATGAATGCCTACTGTGCGGGACTAAGAAGAGTAAACAGATCGCTGCAACGGCCCGGGCGATGAAATGATCGAAAGGAGACGATCCGACGTGTGGTTTGAATTTGATGCGCTGGAATTGTTTGAAGCTCTCGTGAAATTGCGGTGGCCGGCCGCGCCGGGAAATTTGTTTGGGGCCGGCTATGGAAAGTGAAATCCGGCGCAGCGCTCAGGAGATGCGACCGCTTGCATCATTTGCACATTTTTCCTTCCTCCGTGGTTTGCAGGGAATCGTTCACACTTGCAGTGCGGTGGGAATCGTCTTCAGCGCTGGCGAATCGTTAGTCTGTGAACACCCTTTTCATGTAGTGGCTATTTCTCATTTTGCCTCAAAATTGGAATAACACACAATAATTCCAAGCTGGTTGTGTCCTCTAGTGGTATTAGATGTCCATGATTAGAAAATAATTAAAAAGGAATACTTACCACACTGTTTTTAAAGCAAAGATTTTCTCTCAAGTGAATTTCCGAGGAAGCTTTTCCTCCACAGATTTGTCTCTGTCCGGTGAGGGCGCTCACTTCGATCAAGCGACTAACAGAAATTATCTGTTATTCAAAGACTCTAGTCGACTAAAGTCGCTTGATCGAAGTTGTGCTAGCTTGCCGGCTGGACGTTCTGCATACCGGTACGGACACAAAATCTGTGGACGGGATTTTATGTGAGAGAAAATATTTGCTTAAAAAACGGTGTTTTAAGTATTCCCTTTCATTCTTTTCCAATCACTCACTCACTCACTCAGCCGCATAGACAGCATGGGCCCGTCGCGCTGATCTCTTGTGCCCGCGTCCTATAGCCTCGTTCCACTTGCGGTCAATCTCGCTAGGCCGGCCCAGTTGTTCCAACCAAGGTGATCTTGGACGGCCTTGGGGTCTCCTCCAGCCGGGAGTTGGCGGATGGCCTCTCCTAGAGTCGATGGCAATACCCAGAGCGTTTTTGGCTGGGATGTTGTCAGCCAGGCGAGCGACGTGACCGAAGAAGGTGGTGCAGCGACGTTGGATTTGATGGTTGATGGTTGGCAACCCTGTTCTGTGGGTGACCTCGTTATTGCTGACGAAGTCGAACCACTGGATGCATAGAATCGAGCGTTGACTCCTTTGGTGGAATGAATCAAGTCGTCTGAGATCGGATTTCAGAAGGGTCCAGGTTTCTGAGCCATATATACATGTAGCAGGACAGGAATGACGCATGCCCTGTATATATGCCCAGTTTGGTGGTAAGTTTCAGGCTCTTTCTGCGTAGACTGTTCATGGCAGATGAGGCGAGACCGAGTCGTCTGAGGATGTCGGGTTCACTGCGCCCAGTGTTGGAGATCCTACTGCCATTACCATGGGTTATGATCATAATTTATAAACCATGTTAAATGTTAGTTTGATAATAAAAACACAAATTTAAGAGTGAAAAGTCATGGTTTTACTAAGGACATTTTTTTTGCAAAGTTGTCTCATAGGTTTAGTGGGGTTCCAGTGGGTGTCCATGCATGTCTTTCAGACACAAGTTCTAATCAGCTTCTCAACTCTTACAATATTTATTTAAACTTGTGCATTTGTTTTTCCCCTGCAGATTGCAACCGAATTAATTGAGGGCCAAATACGGGCAACATTTCCAATTTACCTTGCAGTTGGAACCCCAGGAGGTCAACCATTGAAGAAAGCACTGCACTATGTTACTTTCTCTATAGACAGCCGAAGTGTGATGTGGGTTGCCATAGTAATTGGCTCTGAACACCATTGCAAAAGCACAGGGACACTAACAAAAGATGACGTATTTACTTTGGCAGTCTATTGTGGAAATTTTAGGAAAACTAATGCATGCAGACATGCTCGGGATCAGGGTTAAAAACAAAATTGGGTAAGTTTGAGAAGTTGATTAGAATTTTTTTTTTTTTTTTGTAAATGACTCATCAAGCATTGGTAGGTGTATACTCTTTTGCAGTGGTTTCCACGCCCCGTTAGTTCATCTGCTCCAATCGCTGCTGAACTTGGCAGAGTGTGTGCGTGACGTCACCCAAGATGACACTTGTCAGATTCTGTCACCTGACTGACAGGTGACATGTTTACCGTTTCAGGTGACATGTTTACTGTGCCAGGTGATTAAATCTGGCCAATCATGGCAAGTGTCATCCAGGCCTGGTCTTGGATGTGGTCTTGGATGACGTCATGCACTCGCTTTGCAGAAAACTCTGCCAAGCTCAGCAGTGGTTGGAGTGGACGAAGTAGTCGGGCCTGCACGGAAACCACTGTGAAAGAGTGTACCACAAGTGCAGGTTTGATTTAAACAAATATATTTTTAAGCCTGTTGCCCTGTTTTTTATGTTTTACACACTACATGTAGGTCCGAAGCCATGATCAACTTCTAAATTCTTTTTCCCGGTAATTCACTGTGCGCAGTACATGGGGTAGTGTATGATGAGATGAAATTGTAGTGCACCCCACAGAAGTGCTAAGTTTGATCGTGTACAAACGAATGTGGTTTTGCTTCACTCTCGTCGCTTTAAACTCGTAAAAACGTGTCGTTGTGTTGTTGACCTGCAATGTTAACTGGTAATATAGAGCTCGGATACAGCTTCAACCTACTATATGTCTGTTTTGAGATTATATCGTCGACTAGGGGTAAAATACTAACTCGAATTGTCACAGGGTCCCGGAGTACTATAACTTGCGTACATGCCACAATTAGTGTACATGTACCGACAAAATGCCCATGCACTCTTGCGTTATGTACCATCATAATACCGCCGTACTGTGCTGTGCAACCTCGTGACAAGTCAAGACAGTATTTCACCCCTAGATGCTGATATAATCTCAACAGATACATGTACATGTACATGTATGCAATAGGTTAAATCTGTATCTAAGCTCTATTACCTAAATTCACCACATTTTGCCATTTTGAAGTGCCGAGAGCTCCACTACCCTGCGAAATTCCATTTGTTTGTACACGATCAAACTTAGCACTTTTGTGAGTTGTACCTGTACTATCATCCCATTATGCACTACTCCATGTACTGCACACATTGAACTGTGGGGAGTAGGGGTGGGACAATCCGGTTGACCGTTTTACCGAGAAAAAATATTGAAAAACCGGTTTTGCCGAACATTTAAACGAAATTTTAAAGAATTTACATTAGTTTTCTGCAATTGTTTGTTTCATGAAAGTGAAAAAATGGGATCATAGTAACATTTTACCAGATAAAGGTTCAATTATTATTTCGGGGGCCTAGGGGTATTGTGCACATTGCACATGAATCTATAAACATAACCAACAATTTTTTTGTCTGCCAAACGGTTAACCGACACTTGAAAGAACTGCAAACCGTTTTCTGAATTAACCGTAAATTCCCATCCCTATTGGGAGTCATAAAAGTGGCGTTCGAGATGCTTACAATGTGTAAAAAAAGGTTTACACAGGAGGAATCCTCCAGAAGATACAAAACAATCACATAGTTTTGCTTTGAACACATGTCAAAGGTTGTTGCCATGCGGGGTTTTATCGCAACTTCCACACAGTTACTAGGTGACGTCATTACACCGAGCCTTACCCCAGAGACCCTGCTGGGTGTTCAGGGAGTGGGGATGCCAGTGCCACCTGGGCCGACTTGTGTATCACGTGATGGCTAGAAGAATACTCGGTGCAAGTTTGTGTTACATGTACATGGTTTTATAGCATCTCAAACGCCCCTATTGACAAGTTTTCGTATCACAACCAGAGAGATGCATTTAGGTACTTAATCCATAGAATTTTAATCTTTACCGGTATATCTTTACCGGTTTATCACAATTTATTGAAAAAAATAAATGTTTATAATAATAGGTACGTCTTTTACTAGGTCATTATATTTGTTTCTGTTTAAGTAACTGTTCAGCCTACAATACTAGGGTGGAATGGTAGTATTAACCCTCTTGCACTTTATTACATGTAATTGTGCATTATAGTAGTGGATGCCAGAATTGTATTTAAGAACCAGTTGATTGTGGATACGTACAAAACAATCGGCCACCGGCCTTTTTAACTTTTGATTTTTGAAAATGACAACAATTTAGTTTGGGGACAGTAATCCGTAATATTAAAAGGTTTTGTATATGCATATTCAGAATAGTTTAATCCATCTATGACTTGAGAGAAAGTTCACATAGTAATAATCAGTCCTTAAAAAAGGCTTTATAACTGCATAGGTGGGATATTATATTTTATACTGATTGGGTGAATTGGCGGGGTAAAAACTTTTAAATTTGTATGTGTGTTATAAACCATTTATGAACTTCCAATAAACTTCCAGATGAACGAGTACATGTATTTGTGTCTTGTGAAACAGTTTTGAAGGAACAACTCGTTTTAGTCAAAAACAAGGGGCCAACTCCAGCTGGAAGAAAAACCAAAAGCACTGCCGAAAAAAATGGCAATTTCATATCGGAGGTAAAAACAAGAATTTTATATGGCTATAAAATGTAGTTCTTTATACTACAAAGCGTAGAAACTAGAAAGGGGGTCGCGAGAACCGCATACGACATGTCTTACATGCACTGTAAAATGTTGATAGTGGGCTACCGTGGCCGAGTGGTTAGGGCCATCAACTCGCAATTAGGGGTGAAAACTTGGGGTTGCGGGTTCGAATCTGGCTGTGGTACCTGTGCCCTTGGGCAAGGCACTCAACCACACTTGCTCCATCCTTCGGAAGGGATGTAAAGCCGTTGGTCCAGTGTGTTGAGTAATGGTAACGCACTCTAAAGATCCCAGAGCATTCTTTCGTGAAGAGCAAGGGGATTCCCCGGTGTCTCTGGCCATTTCTAATTCTAATTCTTCATGGGTTTCCTCACGCTTACGAGTGACAGTGCAATGAGCACTATTGAGGAATCCTTGGTATGAATACCAAAAAGAAATAATAATAATAATAGTATTTCACAGTGGTGACAAGAAATGTTAGATATAATTGGGGCCGGGCGGTTGAAAAATACTACGCTGTGTAGCACCGTGAAAACATCGAAACTGGACATCCCAGGACGGACGGACGGCCATATATAACGTGTAGGCCTACACAATCATCATTTTGTCACCGCCCTGTGTGTTGCACATCTTTTGCTGCATGTAGTTTACGATCTTCAAAGCATGACTTCGTCAGTTCAGAAAAGGTCGTGAATTTTTACATTTCGATTCTTTTATTTTGAATATATACCCCACTTCATCCCCGGAAATAATGGTGGTCTCGCGAAGTGTCGTACCTTCTCGAGGTCAACTTACATAGTCTATTGACCGAAACTTTACGTATGAGGTCATGCACATTGACAATTTTCATAACATAATAATAATAACACACATTTATCAAGCGCGGGTGCAGGTCAACTCGGTCCCGAACCACTTATCGCCAGGACTACTCGACCGAAACAAATAACATTTATTGTGTTGATACAATATCCGGCCATGATTTTTATGGTAAATTTATAATGTTGAAAACAAATGTTGAAACTTGTTTTTTTGGGTTGACGTTAAATTATCATTGTTGAATTATTTCCGCTTTGGCGTGCCATAGTATGGACACAGTAATGGCGGATAGTAATTGCTTATATGATCTGAAAATATGGTTTAAATCCGTTGGAAAATGATAACTTTATTTAGGATCAAAAGTAGACTTTTTTGTACGCGTAGTACAAACTAATTTGTCAAAAGGTGGCACCATGGCACTCCAATTAAAAAAACAAAGTTTTGTATCAATGAGCTAAACCTTGGGATTCCTTTATTTGGTCCCACAAGATTTGTTTTCAACACACTTTCAACAAAATCTGAGAGGTGTCATTTACATGGGGGCTGAGTTGACATGAAGTTATTTTCTCAGAATTTTTTGTTTTTTTTGTTTTTTAATATCCAGTGGACATCAGGTGAAACGGAAGCAAACAACAAAGGGCTCTTTTTGTGCATCCAATGGAGAGGACATTTTTTGTGAGTTGTTACAAGAAACTAAAGTGAAGCACTCGCCTTCTTATGCTCTGCCTTCAGCTGGCATTATTTTTGAAAATGTCACTTTCTTGGGAGATACCCATGTGCTCCTGCAGGAACCGAATATCCAAGATTTGCTGTTGGTGAAGGACAGCCTCATAACTTGTGTACAGTGCAATACAGGATGGACCTTGTCTGTTTACCATCAAAAGGCCAGAGATAAAGGTAACTTTCAGTCGCAGGATGCAGCAATACCGGTATCTCATCATATGACTGAGAACTCTCCATCATGTACATGTAGAACGTTCATACCAATGAGTGAACATGGTGAAATGATACCGTCCGAGTACTGTGACAGGGGACCATTGAGCCATTCAGGACCTTCCCAACGCTTTAAAAGAGATTCCACATGTGCAAGAAAAAAGCCGCAACTCTTTTGTATCGTTTCACAGAGTATTTCAAAGAGCACCAAATTAACATCATGTGATGCAGGCCGTATAATGATTATAGAAGACAGTCTATACAACCAACTGTTTGGGGAAGACACAAATTTCCTCGACACTGCAGTAATTCTTATTTGTCTCCCAGATGGTCGCATATTCTACACTCCTATCAGAATATTCAGAAACGACGCTCCTGCAACTACGCCAAATGTGTACCAGAGCACCCCAGCATGCTCATCAGAGTGTACATGTATCACTCTCTGTGCAGGACTATTTCACGTTCTAGATCAGCCAGTAGCATCTGTCCATTCCATGAACATAAGGGCATCAGAGACACAACAGTTTTTGGAAAATGTCGGTGACTGCATATGCATTGTGGGAAAGTACGGACGGGTCATCCAAATCACAGAGAATAGCTCACCGGATGCAAAGGAGAAACTGCTCATTTTTGAAAACTTTGTTAAAGGACCAGTCCAGGCAACTTGCAAAGTCCGATCACAGCACACCTTCCTGTATTCAACGAATAAAGAGGTACTTTCAACGTGTCTCTCTGAATCGTCACAAAAGGCTACCTCAACAACTGGAAGAAGTGTCATTTCAACTTCATCCCTGGCATCTGTTGTAAAAATTGTGGCAATGACGCTGTATTCTTCAGCCAACAAACACTCTAAAAGTAAGTGTGTCATTTCGCATTTTGGTACGTGTATGAAGGTTCAAAAGTGGACATCTGCTTTTCTGGATAACAGAAAAGTGGATTGAACGTTTTTTGAAAAATTCCATTTTCTACTATGTTTCTTAACTGTTTTTATAGGTGTGACCGGACCTACATTCTGTATGTTCAGTCACAGTACAGCCATTTAGTTTTGTCATTTAAAAATGCACATACAGTAAACTCTCGTTACAACGCGCCCTGCTAGTACGCTCTTTCCGATATAAAGCTCAATTTTTCAAGTCCCGGCCGTTCCCCTATTGTTTGTGTACATTTTTCTTTGGTTACTGCGCTCTCGGTTACAGCGCTATTACAGATACAGCGCTCAACATTTCAAGTCCCTGGAACGATACATTATGTGTAAAATGACTCCTGTTATAACGCTCCTAACCTGAGAGAGTTTTACAGAGCAGTCCGGTCCTTCGTAAAGCGCGTAAAGCGTGTTACTTTTTAGCGGCAACTCGCTCTCGCGATCGTCGCACATGTTGCATTCATAAAACGATTCATCAAGCGCAATCGCTACTGCCAGCATGCATTGCACGTGTCTGGACACGGACCCATATTTGGTTTACAGTCAACTCGGGCGTTTGCCAACTCAACTCTTTCTGATCTTGTAGCGTGATTTGTGCCTATCTTCACGCAAATCCCCGGTTGGCCGAAATTTTCGCAACTTGAATTTGCAGAACCTCATTCCTCCATGGTTTAACTCCTTTCTGCTTGCGCAAAGATTAGCAGGTACATCTATATGTAAATGTTAGACTTCATATAAGTTTTGCCGATGATTCGCCTTCGCTTCGCTTTTGCAAACTGCCACTTTTGACTTGACTAAGTTTGAATGCACAGCGGTCGAGTTGACCTGCACCCACCGAGTCCAGTCTGTGGGCGATGTACATGTAGCAGGTGTGACACTGACCTTCCAATTTTGTGCATGGGGGGTTTGGTTTTGTGGCTAATGTTTAGCTTATTAGACAAGTATTGTATTAACCTTTTTTATGGATAAACAGGAATTGTCTCTAGTATATCGTTATTTAGTAAAATCTTGGGGGGAAAATACATGTTACGTCACCCCTTGCATAAATACTAGACCATACACATGTACACCACGTGATCGCGCTGTCTGGAGCTGCTCCGGGGGAGCAATAGGATCATGCTGTGCCTAGAGTCCGGCGTTGAGTCGTGTTGAACCCCAACCGTTATTAATTTACGGTGCATTTATCATGCCTATTGTCAAGTGGAGGATTTACGTTTAGCCATGCACCCAAAACATGCGTACAGATACAACTACTGCTAAACTATTGGACATGTATACATGTAGGTCAAAAAAAATTATCATTTCAACCGTGGAAAAACTAAAAGAATTCCCGACTTTTTCCACAAGTTCTATCGTTAGGTTTCCGGCGGTATCAGGAGGACTCCTTCTTTTTCTTTTCTCACAAACCCAACTAAAGGCTAATTAATGTATTTGTCAGCCAAAATGACAACTTACAATGTTTAAAAAGTGTCCATATTTTTCACTTTCCATTTTGTGGTTATTAATTGAAGACGAAATAACACAAACACGTCACAAAATACTTGGAGAAATTACCGTTTTATTTGTTTGTCATATAACAACACAAGCAGTCCAATTCTCTGTGAGCTGTGACGATCTTTCTTTTTTTAACCTTGTACATATAAATACAAATTTTTGCTGTAAAGATCTTCAAACTTACACATAAAAATACAAATACATTACCAATTACAGTAAAAATCTCCAGATTGTGCGACGCACGTACATGTAGGCCTACCGTGCATACATGTACCGGTACATGTATGCATCGCTTACTGCACTACATGTGTATCTGGATATTTATAACGCTCACAAAAGTTCGCTCCCTCGATTGAAGAGCGCTATAACGAGAGTTTACTGTACATGTACCGATCATTTAATGTATTTGTGCCACTACCCTGATTGCTGGAGGGTGGTGACCTAGCCCTACAAATACGGCTGTAAATAGCTCGCTTTTCAAATCTGACTTATTACAGTCGCAATTCTCAGCCCTACTACGAGGGCGTACGTAGATGCTAAGTTTTTAACTGCTGAAATCCGAGAAAGTTCCACTACAAATATCGTCTGAAGCACATCAGACCAGAGCACTTTCACATACACCATTGTAATCCTGAGAGTCTAGTGTTTCATAAAATATTGGTAACGCTTACGGAATCGTCAATTTGGCCATCTACGGTGTCTTGAAACATTGGAAAAAATTCGGACAACGTTCTGAGCTGCATGTCCTGGGCCATTTTAGCTGATATACTGGACGATGGTGGCGCTTCTCGATCATGAGATGTCAAGGAGCCCGGCTACATGTACTGCAATATGCATAATTCATATTGACGTCGCGTGTGTTTATCCCAGCTGGCAATACGTCACGCGCGCAGTGTAGCTTTTATCGAACTGTGCGAGTGACGTACTTCCCAGCTGGGATAAACACACGGACGTCAATATGAATTATGCATATTGCCCAGCCGGGCTCCTTGACCGAGAAGCGCCACCATCGTTCAGTATATCAGCTAAAATCATGAAAATGGCGTCGCTCAGGGCATGCAGCTCAAAACGTTGTCCGAATTTTGTCCAATGTTTCAAGACACCGTAGATGGCCAAATTGACGATTCCGTAAGCGTTACCGTTATTTTATGAAACACTAGACTCTCAGGATTACAATGGTGTATGTGAAAGTGCTCTGGCATGTCTGGTCTGATGTGTTTCGGACGATATTTGTAGTGGAACTTTCTCGGATTTCAGCAGTTAAAAACTTAGCATCTACGTACGCCCTCGTAGTAGGGCTGAGAATTGCGACTGTAATAAGTCAGATTTAAAAAGCGAGCTATTTACAGCCCTATTTGTAGGGCTAGGTGGTGACCATGCTGTGGAATTATTTTGTATTTCTGGTATGTCCTCCTGGTACAGTATCACTACAGTGTATGTATTGTTATTTATTATTCACCATGACTTTACACTAGATATAAGGGAGTGGTGTTTGCGGGTCTAGTAAGTTTTTTCTGTCCTGACTGCCCGTGACACTGCCTATCGGGCTGTGCTTGAGCCGTATTGCTGCCAAGTTTCTGCTAGTTGTTGACTGTCATTTAACACCTACATGTATAAGTTACCGTTTTACGGTATCGTTTGATAGTGCCGTTTTATAATCCTTTTTAACTTTTTGTATTTGTGAAAGTACCTGAGCACATTGAGCTATAAAAATTGATAATAGAATTAAGCTTGAGAAGTGTCAATGTAAATTGTATTACCTAAATCAAATGTATACCTGTTTGTTTAAATGCCCTCTGTTGTCCTGAATTTTTATTGTACACCGACTCGGTTACATGGGGTAATTCCCAAAATTAGGGTCCAAAACGTTTGGTTTCCCAGTTATGTACGACACCCTGTGCTTCAAAAATCACCACTCATGATCATAAATTCTCAGTGATACCGGTAGACTGGCCTGTGACATTTTAAACCCGACTCTATCGGATTTTTGTGAAACTTGGTATACTTGTTGATTCGGATCCCACAGCACCAAATATCAAAATTTAGATCAATCGGACCAGTGGTTCCGGAGGTAAGGTCCCCCGAATTTTTGAATTTTTGGCTAAAAGTGGCACGGACGCCCACCTTTGAACATGTTGAACCCTAGTATCTCGGGAACTGCTGAGCCAATCTTCACAAACGTGGTGTTGTTGGAACTTGTGATTAGTCAAGGATTCCAAATTTGCCATTATTTTTGGGATTAAAGTAGGCTGAGGGTGCATTGACCTTTGACCTTTGCTATGACCTCGATTTTGACGTTGTGGATCACGTGACCTTAAAATGACCTTTCCTGAAATTTAATCTCCCACTCATTAACTAAAACTTAATTAACTAAATGTGTAATATTCTTTGTTTAGCAGTAATACTGATTCAAAAGTTGCCAACCTGCAGAGATGATATACATGCATACATGATGTACTTTGTATATTAAAGTATCAATGTTTTCTTTATAATACTTATTAGGTTGTTATTTCATAATTGTATTACTATTAGACTGCTTTCCTCTGACTTCATGCCTCCCCTGGGGTGGGGGAGTGGATCGCTCTGTATGCCGGACGAACCCATACTGTGCATTCTCACGCAAAAAAATAGGCCTCCTAGATGTCTTTATAACGTCGTTTCTCCTCTCCCCGTTGTACGTAAAACACACGATTTGATTGTAAAACAACGTCATCTCAAGACGTCGTGTTTTGCTTCTTTTGGCGGGTGGAGATGATGTTTCACACGATTTGACAACGACCGTAAAACGACGTCGTGTTTTTGTTGTTTTTGGCAGGTGGACATGATGTTTCAGATAGAGAAAAAAAGACGTCTTTAAGACGTCGTCTTTGTTCTACCTGCTGTACGTAGCACAGATGATTTGATAACGACGGTAAAACGACGTCGTAAAGACGTCGTGTTTTTGTTGTTTTTGGCAGGTGGAGATGATGTTTCAGATACAGAAAAAAAAGACGTCTTTAAGACGTCGTTTTTGTTCTCTCTGTGGTACGTAAAACACACGATTTGATAACGACGGCAAAACGACGTCATAAAGACGTCGTTTTTT
Organism: Henricia sp. BOLD:AAB3569; assembly: GCA_037783545.1. Taxonomy (NCBI): domain Eukaryota; kingdom Metazoa; phylum Echinodermata; class Asteroidea; order Spinulosida; family Echinasteridae; genus Henricia; species Henricia sp. BOLD:AAB3569. The sequence goes on along the minus strand of JBBELK010000208.1, from coordinate 55,126 downwards.
TGATGTTTTGGGGCAGGTGGAGATGTTGTTTCAGATAGAAAAAAAAAGACGTCTTTAAGACGTCGTTTTTCCTCTCCCCGCTGTATTTTGTACCCACGATTTGCTAACGACGGTAAAACGACGTCGTTTTTTTGTTGTTTTTGGCAGGTGGACATGATGTTTCAGCTAAGAGAAAAAAAGACGTCTTTAAGACGGTAAGACGTCTTTAAGACAGTAAAACGTCTTTAGACGTCGTTTTTGTTCTACCTGCTGTATGTAGCACAGATGATTTGATAACGACGTCAAAAACACGTCGTATTTTTGCTTTTGTTGTCTGGTGGAGATGATGTTTTAGATACAGAAAAAAAAGACGTCTTTAAGACGTCGTTTTTGTTCTCTCTGTGGTACGTAAAACACGATAAAGACGTCATGTTTTTGTTGTTTTTGACAGGTGGACATGATGTTTCAGATAGAGAAAAAAAGACGTCTTTAGACGTCGTTTTACCTCTCCCCGCTGTATTTTGTACCCACGATTTGCTAACGATGGTAAAACGACGTCGTAAAGACGTCGTTTTTTTGTTGTTTTTGCCGAGTGTAGATGATGTTTCAGATAGAGGAAAAAAAGACGTCTTAAAGACGTCGTTTTTGTTCGGCCTGCTGTACGTAGCACACACGATTTGATAACGACGGTAAAACGACGTCGTAAAGACGTCGTGTTTTTGTTGTTTTTGGCAGGTGGACATGATGGTTCAGACAGAGACAAAAAAGACGTCTTTAAGACGTCGTTTTTCTTCTCCCCGCTGTATTTTGTACCCACGATTTATTAACAACGGTAAAACGACGTCGTAAAGACGTCGTGTTTTTGTTGTTTTTGGCAGAGAAAAAAAGACGTCTTTAAGACGTCTTTTTTGTTCTTCCTGCTGTACGTAGACAGATGATTTGATAACGATGGTAAAACGACGTCATAAAGACGTCGTGTTTCTGTTGTTTTTGCCGGGTGAAGATGATGTTTCAAATAGAGAAAAAAAGACGTCTTTAAGACGTCGTTTTTTGTCACGACCACTATACGACGCACGACCAAAAAACGACCGTAAAAAGACGTCTTTAACACGTCGTGTGCCCACTGGGCTATTGCGGACAGACATACTGGTACACATGTAAAATATCCCACCCCTATTGCGGGTGCTCGTGCTCGCTTTTGAAGGAAAAAACACCCTCCCATCCCACAAAATTTGAATGCACTTGCAAAAATGGTGCATGGTAACTAATAACAAAATATCGTCAATATCTCCCCAGGCTCTATTGTGAATCAACTGAAAAATAACACTCAAGCACATGCGTTATATTAAATGTACATGTACATATTGTAATGCCCATGTCTAGCATTTTTGAACAAAAACATGCAAACTTTGTTTACATGTGTCTGAGTGAACTGATTCATAATACAATTATGATATAACAACCTACCATGGTAATAAGTATTGTGAAGAAAACATTGATACTTACAAATCAACATGTGACATTGTGTCCAACTTGAAAGCATCAAATGTTCAAAGAAATGCAAATCAAACTATCTTTTTTTGCCTTAAAGATGTTATGCCGTGGAGAGAGGAATTTACCAAAATTACACATTAAACCATTAAATACATCTAATTATGCCAGGAAAACTGTTCAGAAAAAAATTAGACTGTGCGAATGTTTTTTTACAATAGCAGTTTTTAGCCCACTTTTCAGCCCAAACTCGAAGCAAAATCTGAACAACAGCCGTCGGGCCTAAAAGTTTGACATTGGAAAATCAACGGAATCGTGACGTCATTTTACAGACGCGTCCGGCCGACGGCTGTTTCTTGTTATTCCACAACGTGGCGTTTTGAAACAACATGTTGACAATTGACTCCAGTGTTGACGTTTTTTCCGATGGAGATAGCAATGTTTTTTGTTGCTCATCGCATTCATTTCATGACGACAGCGATGAAGAATCATCCAGTGAATTTCCTACGGTTGAACCGTATCAGTTTGAGCCAGAATTAACCATGTTAACCAAGGAAGAAATCCGAGAACAAGTACGCGAGTCCGGTGTTCGAATCGACGACCGAAGTCGACAACAGGAAACTGGAACGGTACTGCCTCGGCTTTCTCTTTCTTTCTCAATCCTTTTTCGTCAATAATTATTTTGTCCTTGGAAGTTTTCATGGTAAATGTACCATGTATGTTTGAGCCGATTGCCTAAATTTTTAGACCATGTAAATGTGGAATTTATATTCATCGTAAAACTTACCATGGACGTACGTTGTTGAGACGAAAACCAAACCCTAAAATATCCGTTTGATGGAAAAACTTAGACCTGTTCTTTCCTCTTCATTTGATACTTGTGTATGTTAAATTTAATCCCAACACTAGAACATTTATCCAGCAGTGTTTTGGGGGCGTCTTGTGATGTGACTGTGTCAATAATGCAATGTAACAAGTTTACGAGAATGTTCAGCGCGCACTCGCTGAAACCATACCGGCTGGCGGGCCGTTCGTTCGGCAAGTACTTCACAAAGCACTTGATCACGCACGCACGCGGGCGAGCATACCGACCATAGCGGTGGGATCAAGACCAAACACAGGTTTCTTCCTACACAATGTGTGCGACACCAGACTATTGTATTGGCGCGGAGTGATATTGTGCGCGAGCCTTTCTTGGCTAAAAACGTCTCCGTAAAATGACATCACGAATTTGGCCAAATCTGTTTGCTGCCCGCAGCGGCGGGATTTCGACAGTTTCCAGAAAAGAGGAAAATCATGGGTTGGAAATAAGCCTAAATTTTCACTTTTTTTATTAATATAAAATGTAAAACGAGATAAGAAATCGATAATTAATATATCAAAGAATAGAAACATGCAAAAATAATTATAATTCCTCTCTCCACGGCATAACACCTTTAAACTTTCAATTGTCACACAGATCTATACATGTACATGTATGCACTGTATCAATCATCTCTGCAGGTGGGCAACGTTTGAATTGGTATTCTGCTAAACAAAGAATATTACACCTGAAAATTTCATTGCTGTTTTCTTTGTACACAGCACCTCTTGAAGATGTCATTCTAAGTCATGGATTTGAATTTATGATGTACGCTGACGACACCCAGTTGTACATTGCATGTGATGGCCCGGATGTTTTGGTTAAAGTAAAGGATTGCGTTGAGGGTATTAGAAGATGGATGAAATGGAACATGCTTGCACTAAATGATGGGAAGACGGAGGTTGTGCATTTTACCTCGAAATTTCGCGGTAGGACAACCAGTGTTTTTCCATGCAATGTGCAAGTGGGTGACATCAACGTACATTCATCTCAGAAAGTAAGGAATTTGGGGGTTGTGATGGACTCAACTGCGACAATGGCGGCTCAAGTAACATCAGTCTGCAGGTCGGCTTCTCATGCCCTCTGGAGGATTCGGAAAATTAGAAAGATTTTGGACAAGAAGGGTACTGAGAAGCTGATCCATGCTTTTGTGACTTCCAAATTGGACTACTGCAACAGTCTGTTGTACATATGTATGGTCTTCCAAGTGTACAAATTCGAAAGCTTCAAACCATACAAAACATGGCCGCTAGACTTAATTTACATTGGCTGCCTCTTGAAAAACGAATTGAATACAAAATGTTATGTTTTGTGTTTAAGGTTATTCATGGGTGTGCCCCTGCCTATCTCACTCAGTTGCTCGGACTGCGCGAAGTGCATTGTGGTCGAAGTCGCCGCCAGAAGTCAAGGGGGGAAATTAGGCTGCACCAACCTATTGAGGGCAATGCGTATTATAGTGATCGGGCATTTTCAATTTGTGGTCCAAGACTATGGAATAATTTGCCCTTGACACTTAAGACTGCTCAGTCGTATGATTTATTTAAGCGAAGACTGAAGACTCATCTTTTTGACCAGTACTATAACGCTTAAGTATATGTATCAAGTTGTTTGTATTGTAGTTGTGACTTTTGTGCAATACATTATCATTTTAGCTGCTTTTATAGTATAACGTTGATGTAAACATTTTTAGTGTAAACCGCTTTGAGATGTTTTTTACATGTAGGGCGGTATATATTTAAAGAACGCTGGATGCCGCAATAGGGCGACACTTCGGCAAGACTCTCGCCGGAGACCACCAAAATTTCGGCAAGAGTCACTCAAAATGACACCTTATTTTTTTACCCAAAGCTTCCAAAAATGGTCGCAGACCGAAGAGAAACGGCTCCAGTCCCCATAAAAATGGTTCTCGACCTAAAAAAAATGGTTTTTGACCTAAAAAAATTAATTTTAAACTCAAAAATATTAGGGCGACACCAAAATGTCGCCCTATTGAGCAGGTCGCCCTAATATACCTTTTTTACACACGATTTGTCGCCCTAACCTACAATTCATAGTATTTTAAAGTACTATTATTATTATTATTATTATTATTAAATTTCAGGAAAGGTCATTTTAAGGTCATGTGATCCACAAGGTCATAGCAAAGGTCAATGCACCCCCAGCATACTTCAATCCCAAAAATAATGGCAAATTTGGAATCCGTGACTAATCACCTTTCCAACAACACCACGTTTGTGAAGATTGGCTGAGTAGTTCCCGAGATACCAGGGGCGGATTGCAATAAAATCGACTTAGCCACTGGTCTAAGACCGATGTTTTATAGCCGACTATCCGACTTAGCCGGTCTCAGCTTAGACACTTCCTTAGCACATTGCAATAAACCAGTCTAACTGAAGTCACGAAACCACTTGATGACGCGTGTGTAGTGCAGTTTTTGCAGAGAAACTGACCGCGAAAGTAATCAAATAGCACTATAAAGGCTCTAATGGGCACAATGTGCATTTTGTTCGTCTTTTTTCATGCAAGATTAGGAGATGTAGCGCGGTGTCTAAAAATTATAGCCTGCTCGCCGTGGGCTTAAATTTTAAGACTGGTCTAACTTTAAGACAACGATATTGCAAGCGGGCTATAATTATAGACCGGTCTTAGTGGGCGCCGCGTTAACCGGCTAAGCCTATAGACCGGTCTTAGACCGCATATTGCAATCCGCCCCAGAATTGCAGAAAAGCAGATTGTACAGTTTTGTGAAATGAATTTTCTACTTTTCTGCTTCTTGATGTACCGGTAGCATATATTGAACGTTTGTGTCAAGGGTTTTATTGCAAAGCGTTATAGAGTAGTGGTGCCACTACCCTTTGACAAATGGCCACTATTCTTAAGCAATCAGCCCTTACATGTACATTCAGAGCTTTCAACAATATTCTTATGAATATTGCTTTCTGAGCGCTCGGACATTAAAATTGATACAAAAAGACAATGAAACTGATAAATATACAATTAACGAAGTGAAAACTCCCCAGAAATTTACTGTTTGTTTCATGGCAGTATCACAGTATTGGATGGTGAAAGTGAACGGACTATCACCCAAGCTCAAAGGTGTTTTTTTTTTCTTGTCTCAGGGAGTCCTCATCTTATGGCACTCACTAGTGATGGCAGAGTTCTGAAGATCCACCTCCCAACAGATAGTTCCCATGCCAAGAAGGCTCTGCCCATCACAGCTGAACAAGCTGGAAAGAGAGTTCAAGGCTTGCTCAAAGCCATGAATGCCGTGTCTGACAGGTATGCAGCGCTTGCCAAACTTTGTGAACTGCAGAACCATATCCTTCAAGACAGGAGTCAGGTCTGTCATTTGGCAAGCTTGACAAGTGATCGTAACAGACATGATGTTTTGACTGCGAAGATAGTGTGCACGTCGAGAAGTGATGGTGGATTGTGTTGTTTGGATCTCCTATGCCAGCTGACCAATCACAGTCATTGGACCTTGTCACATGGTTGGTCACTTATGGTGTCCGTGGATATGGATCCTGATTGGATAATACCGGATAAGGATCTGAAATGTAATGCAACTAAGAGCGTACCATTGGTCAACTTGAAGCCAACCAAAACGCTCGATGTTGTTATTCCTGCAAGTTATACGAAAGTACCCATCAACCTACCAATAGAAGTCCAGTGTCTTCTGCACTTTTCTCCCAAGAACAGTATGCATGTAGTTTCGCAAGACAACACTGACATTAATGGCAAGAGTCACTTTAAGGTTAATGAAAGGGGCATTTCATTACTAATCGCCCAACGAAAAGCGGTAGACCTCGTATCTTTTTTAGGACCAGTTCGAAGCCACGCAATTCCAGTCAGTGGATCTGGGATAGCCTGTGTGCAGGACTCGTTTTCATGTGGCAAAGGATGCAAATGGCTGGCGTCGGCATTACAGAATGCATTAAGGCTCAGGCTAAGGCTCAGTGGGATTAGCTCTTCACATCCAGAGGAAACGGATTGCCCCAATATCAGAACTGATATGGCTGATTGAACCTTGAGCATAGCAAATACAATGAGAAATTATGACTGTCTTTACATGTACATGTAAGTGCGTAGGTATGCTTGGATCACATTTTGTCAAATTTTGAATCCATGCCGACCAATTTAGCTACACTGATGGCCTATCGTGAAGAGAGGTCTTACCTCCATAGAGACGGAAGGAGGAGGTGCAAATCCATGCCAACCCATTCACTATAGAGGTCATTATTATTATGTATAATGATCGGTATACATGTATGATAGGATATCATGTGTACTATCATACTATCATATACATGTACCCTCATTATAAATAATAATATTGCAAGTCTTTTTGGGTGATATGACAATAAACTGCACTCGTCATGAAAATACCGAACCCGCCTTCGGCTCGTTCCGTATTTTCATGACTTGTGCGGTATATTCTCATATCACCCTCAAAGCTATCCAATATTAGTTATCCCACGAGCGCGAGTGGAATACGGCATCATGTAGTGCGTTTGCGTCCCATATCCCACGAGGCCGAAGGCCGAGTGGGATATGGGACGCAAACGCACTACATCATGCTGTATTCCACGAGCGCGAGTGGGATAACGAATTTATCTTCAAGCAAACTTGACGCACTAATAACGCGTACACTCTGCAGTCGCGCAGTCTGCAATACACGCACGGGACGCAGTGCAGAGAATCGCGCGCATAACAAGCCGCATCAGATAGCTAGATTGAAGTGTGCAGCTCTGTGTATGTAGGGGACGCATGCATTTGGAATACCAGGGCGCATCACGCAGAGTGCGACATAAAATCGGAAGACGGGACATAGGATAATGTCACACTGTTGTTGCCATGGATCCACCAATCAGAACCACGGATTCAAGTTTGCTTGAAGATAATATTATTTATCTTCAAGCAAACTTGAATCCGTGGTTCTGATTGGTGGATCCATGGCAACAACAGTGTGACATTATCCTATGTCCCGTCTTCCGATTTTATGTCGCACTCTGCGTGATGCGCCCTGGTATTCCAAATGCATGCGTCCTCTACATACACGGAGCTGCACACTTCAATCTAGCTATCTGACATGTCTGATGCGGCTTGTTATGCGCGCGATTCTCTGCACTGCATCCCGCGCGTGTTTTGTAGACTGCGCGACTGCAGAGTGTGCGCGTTATTAGTGCGTCAAGTTTGCTTGAAGATAAATTCGTTATCCCACTCGCGCTCGTGGAATACGGCATGATGTAGTCATGTGGTTTTTGGTAAGACTTAAGGCTATGCATGGTGGAAATCAACGTGTGTATGGGTTTATGGTAGCACCATGTGAATCTCTTTTGTATATATGTCGTTCGGTGAGTGTGAACTCAACGTTTCGAACAGTGCATGTGCTCTGTTCGTCTTCATTACTCCTGAAGATGAACAGAGAACGCTGTTTGAAACGTTGAATTCACACTCACCGGTTCTTTTCAGAACCACAGATATACAAAAGAGATTCACATGGTGCTACCGTAAACCCATACACACTCATGTGGTGTTTGTTACTATTGCTATCAACACTTAGTTAAGTTTTCATGTCGACTCGTGAAGTAACATTTTCGGTATAAACTGCAAAGAATTCAGGTGCAAACTGTAGCAGCCGCTCAAATTCATTTCCAAGGTTTGTAATATGTCCACAGTACAAACGTACATCGTGTACATGTACACGTGTTAAATTGGTCCTGCTAACTACTTTGTATGTATGTACGTACATGTACTGTACTGTACTCATACACTTTGGACCAGGGTACGCTGTAGTCAATTTCATAACAAGTACATGTACATCGTTTAAAGTTACCGAAAATGTTACTTCATGATTTGACAAGAAAAACTTGAATATAATTGTTGGCAATGGTAACAAATTGTATGCAACATGATTTTTCCCCATACTTGTAAAATACTTTATGGGAAAAATTGGCAACTGAAGGTGCTTTTTTTGTTTTATTTAATCCTTTGCAAACTGACCATTCATTGAAGTTGAACACAAAAACCATGCATGGATTTTTAAGGTTTTTTTAAAAGTATTACAGTACTACATATATTTGTGTGTGTTCATTCTTTGTTGCAACTAGACTTGTGATGGACTTGTGAAAGAATCAAAACTTTCTTGTGATAGATTTGCCTTGGGGTACATACTCGTATTAGGAAATATATAATAATTGTGTAAAATTAATCTGTGTATTGAGCTTGTGCGAACCACCACACACATGCATTTTCTGTGTTGTTTTGGGAGTCAAATGAACCACGTCACAATGCATAAAGTGTGCGTTATGCCTTTTCAAACAAGAGGCACAGCAAAACACCAATGAGATGCCTTAATTTTGACTCACAAAATGGCAGTCTGTGTTTTTACACCCTCATGGGGTACCTCTTTTGTTATACCTCTCTTCCTTTCCTTTGTCCTTTGTCTAAACTCTTCCAATAGACTTAACACTGGTTTTACATTGTGGGGTACTACAGTGTAAGTAGACAAAGACCGACTTGTGGGGCACCTTTGTTTGTCTTTATTCCTTGTGGGGTACCTTTCTTCCAGGTACCCTATACAAGTGTAAAACCATATTCGATGGTTCGCACAAGCTCAATACTGAGTGACAAAACAAACGTAAAAAGTATTTTGTTTTGAAACGTTTTGAGTTATTGCCATTATATTTAACCTGTTTCATATTAAGTGTCTGGTGTACTGACCTACCCGTACCTTCTTTCACATGCACACTTGGTTAATACCCAGCATGATATGGGGCGACTCCCCCTGAAAGCCCATCACTGCACACACACTTCCCTTTGTTAACGCACCAACGCCCCCTAAAACCTGAAAGGAATTTCTTTGGAATTCCTTGGATGTTTGAGACAAAATGGGGGAACAATGGTAGGGGGTTCCCTCCGCCCCACATTGTGCTGCATACCATGTATGTATTTTGTATCCACTTGACCAGACTAATTTGTTTTTATTGTAGGGTGCAAGCGGCAGGTGTGAAGTACAGAAGCAATACCATGTTCACTGTTTGAGAGAAAGCAACCAAACTGTTGGTTGCTAGGCAATGGCATGCACCACATACCAACAACAGCTAGTATATGTACATGTGACTTTCTAAACTGCACCTCCATTTATAAGTGAAACATTTGGTGCGCCAGCCATTATGCAAAAGTTACACGCAAAAAACTACTAGTAGATAATTGTGGCATGTAATGGGGCTCTTTTATAAGGTATTCGTAAATTTTGTAATCGGGGGCCAATTTCATAAAGCAATTAAGCCGAAAAAAGTTGTTTAATCAAAAATGTGTTTGCTTTATAAAAATGAGTCAATAGTCAAAATTGCATGTCAACTTGTGTTTTTAACTAAGAATATCTGCTATTCTCGCTAAAAACACAAGTTGACGTACAATTTTGATTATTAACCCAAATGCAAACAAATTAATTGTTTGATTAAGTAAATTTGTCTGCTTAAAGGCACCAATATCGAGTCCGAGTTTCGAGTCATTATAGCTCCGAGTCACGAGTCACTTGTCACCCCTTTGTTCGTTGCCTATATATGCAATGGCTCTACACTAAAAAATCACTGAACTGTGTCCCTGTGCTTTTGCAATGGTGTTTTACGTGTATATGGCAGCTAGCCATGATGTTTGGAGCCAGTTACCATGGCAACATACGTCACACCTCGACACTCCATAGTTTCGCTCACACAATAAGTGAAACGATGACAGGCTCATGCTCTTCTTGCCGGCCAGTAAGGGGAAACAGCTGGTACTAAACCATTTCTTTATTTGGTATAAATACCGTACACCCTCGCCACTAATTTGAACACCAGAAGAGAGAAAACGACTACGTATCAAGTATAAAAAGATCTTTAGAAAAAGTCCATTATCAAGGGAAAGAGGGGAACCAGTTGACTATAATACTTGCAAACACTTCATATTCCACGATACTTCTCTTGGCATATACTATTGTAAGATTTGTTATCTAGTCTTCGATAACATGTCTGACGAATTTACTCAGCGCTTCGTTTACAAAAAAGAAAAGCTTTAAACCAAGAATATTTTTGATGACTTGCAAATAGATTTAAGTACTGACAAGCGTTGCACTGTGGAATATAAATACATGTATAAAGAAATTGTGGGTGATAACATTTCGAGAGGTGAGCCTAGTAGGCCGAAGGTGAAAAAGTGCTCTAGAAATGGGAGAAGGCATATGCACTGTACACAAATCATGTAGCGTTTGATGCCCTTATTCAGAAAAATTAAAGTTCATGTGAAAATACTGGTTCATGTATAGCTGAAATCCAAGACAGAAGATGCCAAATCAAGACAGTCGCCATAATATTCCAAAATGGACATAATGTACCTCACACTACAGGGTGTCACAGAAAAAAAACGGAACAGTTAGGAAAATCGTGATTGTGGGGAAACCAAATATCACAACCATGAAAAATTGGTTCTGCTAGATGTGCCAATTTTATGTTGGTACAGATCCGGATGGCTGCACAATTATTGTTTGACTGAAGTGAGGTAAAAAGAGAATTGTCGCATGTTTCAATCCATGAATAATGAACAACACAGTCAGCTTGATTTCAGACTCGTTTAATAACAAAAACATGAGTGCTTAAAGAAACACAGAATTTTTCTTAAAACTTAAAGAGGAAGAATCCCCCTTAACGAAAATCCAGCATTTAGGCTTTTTTCGATAGTCCAAACATCCCTCTTGCCGACGTGGATTTTTATTATTTTTAAGTGGATAAATTGGATAAATTGCAAGCAAAAGTGCGCTTTTCGAAAATGAGATTTTCGCGATTTCTGAAACGCTCATTAGGTATTCATGATATGCGCGTGATGCAATCCTGAGAAAGAGAAGTCGACACGATTGTTAGCTCCATACGTTTACACGCAAAAAACTTGGAAAACCGTCTCTGTTAGATGGTGTTTTTTGAAGAATTTTGTTGGTCCAAAAAGCCAGAGATATGCCCAGTAGCTGCGTAGTTGTATGTTTTACCAGACACTATGAACAAAAAAGAGCAGAAAGATTTTCTTTTCTATTACCAAGAGAGAAAAATGAGTCGCTCATTCTAACTTGTACCGGGCGATGTTCAAACACGTGGGAACTTCCCCCCGCAGTGAACTGACCGCTGTGAATGCCGTTCGTTCCGTGACAAAACCACCCGTCGCAATGCACCAGTATTTACTTCAAAAGAGCTTCATTGTGAGCCGTCGTTTCACAAAAAAGGTAACAGTAGATTATTGTCATATTACATAAGGACAAAACAGGCATGATGAACATTCACTCCGTATATTTTCCATTCAATACATGCACAGGCCGTTTTGCGTTATTCTCACTATGACATCAAAACCCTGTTTATCAACAAAACGAGTGACCTCGAGCGTTTCAGAATTTCGGGTGAAATTTTGGTGGAAAACAAGTTGTGATGGTGTACACCTTCATAATAAACATGAAAACTTAAAAAATGTGGACGGGGGATAATAGCTGTTTAAGAATAGCCACAATTATTATATTACAACCATGATACGTACATGTAATATTGACAATAACCTAAAGATATTTTGCGATTACATCAGGGCTATCAGAAATACTTGAAATGGGTGACATGAAATTCTACATGGGTTAGATCCAGAAGATTTTTTCCCAGAAAATGGATTTTATTCCAACCTAACAAATAAAAAAGTTTGCTTTATCATTTCATATGTGCTGACAAGTGCAGCTGTCCAGGGGCCAATTTTATGGCACTGCTAAGCACAACAATTTGCTTAGCACAGGATTTATTTGCTTTTTAAATGGATTACAAGCCAAAATTATACGCCAAATTGTGTTCTTCGCAAGGGTAGGAGAATACCTTTCAATACACATAACTTACGATTTTGGCTGGCAATATATTTTTGCGAAATAAAGCAAACAAATCCTGTGCTAAGCAATTTTATGTGCTTAGCAGCACCATGAAATTGGCCCCAGGTCTTAAAGGCACAGGCTCGTCAGCAATGCGCTCGCGCCAAATTTGTGACACGAAAAAACATGCCTTTGCTACGGAGCTGCGAATTTCTGCAAGCCTGTGGCTTTAATTGAAAATGCATTTATTCACTACTACATGTACTTTTCCAAGGGTATCATATCCGGTTTGCTGTTTTATGATTATTTATCTTCTACAATGGGTGAGGTCACAATTCTGTGTGTGTTACGTGTTAGTGTTAGACGTATTACAGATCTGTTAACTTAATCAGAATTGTGACCTCGGAACAAACGCCGTGTTAATAACAGGACGTGTTAAAAGTTGCGCACAGAACCGCAATTTGCAGCGAGTGAGGGCGCAATCCCGTGTTGCGTGTTAGTGTGACGGATCTGTTAACATCGAGTTAAATCGGAGTCTCGGGAAACGGTTAGTGTAACAGGGGCCAATTTCATAAAGCAGTTAAGCAAAAATATTTGCTTTAAAAAAATGGGTTAATAATAATTTTACACCAACTTGTGTTTTTAGCAAGAATAGCAGATATTCTTGTGAATAACGCAAGTTAACATGCAATTTCGACTATTGACTCATTTTTATAAAATTATTGACTGGGCATCTTGGGAAATGTCAAGTCGGTAGGGTTCTGCACGACTTTCAACATACTAACACTAGGCAGGACAATGAACAAATTAAAAGCGCTTCTTTTAATCAAATTTACAATTCCCCTTGTTGTGTAGATTACAAAACACTTTGAATTTTGAATATCTGTACAGGGGTTCCCAAGTTATTGCCCAAAAAAGTTTTGAAACAAATGACCAATTCCTAGACAACTAAACAAATAAATGGAAAAAATCAAAAAATTGTGATTTCACACCAACTTTTCTATTATACTCATAGTCTTTAAATATCTTATTTGCTCTTTTTCTGGAAGTAAATCACCCGAACTTTACATATCAGTGTTTCTTTCCCAAGTTATACACCTCATTATTTAAATACAGTGCATTAAAAAAGCCCGTAAGTTCACAAACGGGCCAACTTTCAAGCCCAAATCGCCTACATTTCAAGAAGGTGTGTAGTTGAGATGCCTTATTCTTGGTGATCTGATGTCTGAGGCAATGTAATGTCATTTTTACATACATACGAATGTCTGCTGCCTTTATTAAAAATATAAGTGTGTTACAAATAATACTAATTTTCAGTTCTTGTAAAACAGTGGCCCAAATTTGGGCTAAAAGACCAAATTGCAATAATTTGTGCTCTGGAGACTAAGTCCAACTAATTACGTATGCAAAAAGGTCATCTCTCAGGTTCTGATGATGCTATTTAGCTGAAATTTTGTCAGTAGGTACAGTACACAATATAACAACAGGTTCAGAGAAAACAAAATTAAAAACTTTAAAACAAAATTTTTAAAGTTGAGTTCTGGGGTAAAAAATATTCACAAATTTGCAGCACAAAATACCAGATTTTGCGGCCCGATTTCTACTGGAAAATACTGTTAGATTTCATTCTCATTTTACCTGGAGACAGACAATCGTTTCTATTTTTCGTTGAAAGTTGCGCGTTTCACAAAATCGGCTGATTTTTCCATAAAAATCTACCCATTTTTCAAAGCTTCGTTTTGACCCAAAACTGTCGACCATAGCTAAAACGCGCAAGCAGATATGGAAAGATCGTGTCATAAGCTTTCAAGTGCGCCCTAAATAGTTAAGATTGGGCAAGATTTTCCAGTGAGAAATTCTCATTTTCAACACCGGGCACCCGATCTGCTGAGCTCGAAATGGGTAATTTCACTGATATTTGTGATAATTTGGAGTTTTTTATTTAATATTCTTGTAAAAAGAAGGCTCTTGTTTTTCATGATACCGAAAATAAACTGTAAATTGTTGTGGAATCCTGTCAAATATCAACAAATTGTCCATCGTTGTCTAGTGGAACCGTTCAATGTGTTTGACCGGCCTACTAACACACACACAGAATTGTGACCTCGGGTCCATTGTACACGAGCTTAACCACTAAGTGACTGAAATTTTCAAAAAAGCGTCTCAATTGTGGGTAGAATGCAAGATCCAACACATTTATAAGTTGTGTTGAAAAATGAAAGTCAATTTATTGAAAATCATGAAAGTTCTAAATTAATTAAAATTAACACCATCCACTTCAGATTAACTTAACGGATCTGTTAACCGATCTGTTACACATGAGATGTAACACTAACGTGTCCTAAACACCATGTTAACATCGAGTTAACACAGGGTTTGTTCTGAGGTCACAATTCTGATTAAGTTAACAGATCTGTTACACTAACACGCAACCCGAAGTTGAAACTTCGCCCTATGTACAGTGAATTAACACCGTGTTAACCCGGACGTTCAGTTAGAGGTCGAGATTAATGCCTTGTTAACAGATCTGTAACACGTAACACACACAGAATTGTGACCTATCACGTAAAGTCGCACTCCGCTATTTGCTATAATGACGGTTCAAAGTCAAAAATTGAAGGGATGTCAAATTTACGGTTTTGTAATATTTGGAAAGAGTAACTCTCATTCTATTTGATTCCAAATTTTTAGCATCATCCAACAATTAAAAACATTATATTCAGACCAATTTTGATGATAGCTTTCTTTGTGCTTTTGAAGATTTGTTTGAACACCTCCAAGCTGTGTTGCGTTGGGGAAATAGTTTTACCTTATGTGTTATATACCACTGGAAAGCTCTTTTCTGCTGCATTAAAAAACACCAATCTAATTTTTGAAAATTCTAAATTTATGCTTATTTCGTTGTGAAAGGTCACAGGTCATTCCATGAAGTTGGGATACGGTGTCCCCTGTTATGTCGGACACCTTTTTAGGCTATATTTTTATACTTACGAATGACATTAGTCAAATGTATTTAGAAATACCAGCGGTTTAATGAGATAAAATAAAAACCTCCATTATTTGTGACAAAACATCAGTCAACTTAATGGAATTTTTTGAAAATGCAGGTGTGACAATTGGTGCCATGCCTGCATGAAAATATATGTTTAAATTTTCCAAATTTAGATTACAAATGATTGTTTAGATCGAGAACTGTGTGCTGATGTCAGGGTCGGAGTGAATTGAGATAAATTGGCGTGGCATCCCCGTTACAAATAATTAAAAATTGCTAAACTTCATCAAGACTGAAGACTCAAATTGTCACAGAACATGCAGAACAGGCAAGGCAACCATATCTTGCAGCATCATTATCACTTATTGGCCATTTTGTGGAAATGAAGAAATGTCACTTTTGTGTCCCAACTTCGTGGAATGACCCATAGGCCTACGTGTAATCGGTCTGTGTAATTTTGTATGGTCCGCTACATTGAATTTCCATCAATTGTTTTATTCTGTATAAAATGCTTATGTATTTTTGGTGTTATCGGATCAAATGTATTTTTATGAAATTAGTGCACAATTTCATTATTTACACATCTTGAAACATTACTCATAACACAAAGGTAATGTGCAAGTTTGCTTCTGGTTTTGTTATGTGCTGATATTTTACATACACTATAATTTTACACTACTCTCAATAAGTTGGGGATATTGGTACATGTATGTTGTCAATTTTAGATTCTTTTTTCAAACGACTTTTTCCACCTATTCCTGTGACAAGGTGTGTCTGCCAGGCAGATACAAAATTATTCAAGGGGAATGCATACCCTCAATAAAATAGTTGAAATACAAAATATAAACAGTGCTCACCGAGAAAAACAAATGAAGCCAAGCTATCGGTGCGATGCGCCTTCTTTGGGGAAAAATAACACGGTGCTCCATTGTGCTTCATTGTTGGAAAATAACATGCTGCTCCATATTTTCCAACTTGGCACGCTGCATCCAGCTGGGATCAACACCGACTTTGACGCATTCGTTCTCAACGCGCAACATCAAAAGCCTAATAAGCCCTGAAAGTTTGGCTTCATGTTTTTCTCGGTGAGCACCGTTTATATTTTGTATTTCAACTTTGGTGATTAGTCACAGTGCTACGCAGCATCATTTATTTCTACCCTCAATCTGCATACACCCCTAACTTCTTGTGGGTAGTGGAGTAGATCATAATGTCACCAACAACCAGATTTTTTAAATATTAAATTTGAAACTATGATTGAATTGTTCCCAATGCAAAAACAAAATACACACATTGATGAATCACTTGTAACCAGCTTGAGGGTAGCCAGTGGGTCGACCATACTGTAAATTCCTGGCATAGGGGTTTGGTTGGCCCCCAAGGCTGGTTGTTGGAGGCGGCACCCCTCCAGGTACAGCAGGGTAGCCCTGCTGTTGGGGGTTGTATGCAGGTTGCTGTTGAGGGTACGTGCTGCCTGGCTGCTGCTGTCCGCTATACGGTTGTGGTTGCGATGTGGCCACGTATGCCTGAGGAGGATATCCTGCAAGTAGGACAAAAAGTGTGTTATGTTGTATGAGAACGTAAAAGATTGTTATCAGGGTTGTAGTCGAGTCAATCACAAGTCATCACAAGCCTTCAAAAGGTGGAAAATAAAATCTACCACACTCAACTAAAAAGCGGAAACATGCACAAACAAAAGTGAATAAGGAAATTTAAAATGCGGAAATCCGCACACATGTACGGCATGGGTCTGTTTTAATTCAACTGGACAGCCAGACTATTTGGGGAGGCATTCTAGCTGGCCCGAGACGATTTCAACTGTCATTTGGGCAATGGAAAGTTATAAATAAAAAGTTATAAATAAAAAGAAACAAATCTTTGGACAAGGTGACAAATGAGAGTTGGTAATGATACAAAAAGACTTGAAACGAATCATTAGATGTGAAAGAAAGAAATACCGTGATATGATCGAACAACAGTTTTCACAAAATAATATGAGAAATGTCTGGAATGGACTGCGGCTAATGAGTGGTTATTCAAATGGTTCAAGTAAATGCACCCACCTTCCCAAGACAACACTTGAATATGCAAATGAACTTAACGGGTTTTTCAATCGTTTTGATAGGGTTAATTTCCAACAGGAGATCGATGAACTAGGAAAACTTTTGAACGAAGACCCTGAACCGTTTGTATTTGCCATATCACAAGTCGACATTTGCAGTGAGTTCAGTAAACTGAAATCCATGACCAGCGATGACTGCTGCAGGTCCGGATGGGATTTCAGCAAAAATCTTGAAAGGTTGTGCAAATGAATTGAGTCTGATTTTTTTTCTATGATTTTCAACTTGTCATTTAAGACTCGGTTCATCCCGAGCATTTGGAAACATTCTTGTATCATACCAATTCCAAAGAAATCAATCATATCCTGTAATAATGATTTGCGACCTATTGCACTAACGTCGATTGTTATGAAAGTCTATGAGCGTATTGTTCTAAGGACTTTGAATGGTTTCGTCACAATGTTTTTGGACCCAATGCAATTTGCCTATAGGAAAGGTAGAAACTGTGAAGACGCCATACTGGTTGTTTTGGATAAATTGTATTCTCATCTGGAGAAAGTAAAGTCAGGTCATACATGTAGTGCAAGAATTATGTTTTTTGACTTTTCCTCGGCCTTCAACACTATTCAACCTCATGTTTTAGTACAGAAACTTTTAGTTGACTGTAATGTTCCTAAATCATTCCTTTGTTGGATTTTAAATTATTTGACAAATCGTACTCAGTACGTGAGGATTGGTTCAACTAATACAGTGTCTGATACTATTAGGTCCAGTACAGGTGCTCCGCAAGGCACTGTACTCGCTCCGTTTTTATTTTCGCTGTATACATCTGATTGTCTTGCTAAATGGCCCCTCTGTTCCCTGGTCAAGTTCGCAGATGACACGGTTTTGATTGGTCTTATAAAAAATGACAACGATACAGAGTACAAGTGCGAGCTTGAACGCTTTGTGCACTATTGTCAGGATAATTTTTTTTAATTTGAATGTAAACAAAACAAAAGAAATGTTGATCGACTTTAGAAAATTGTGTAATAATCCAGAGCCTGTAGTAATTGAGGGAGCAGAAATAGAGAGAGTCGATAGTTACAAATATCTTGGTAGAAAACTGGAATGGCATCATCACATCGACTACGTTGTGAAAAAATTAAACTCTCGGTTGTTTTGCCTAAGAAAACTTAGCAAGTTTCAGGTTAACTCTAATATCTTGAACATGTTTTATGGCTCTGTTATCGAAAGTGTCTGGAGGTATTGTTTGATTTGCTGGGGCGGCAATGTCGATAAAAGTGGTGTAAATCGCATTAATCGTATCGTTCGGGAGGTTAGGCGAATTGTTGGTTTGTCGCAGCCTATGGTTGAGACGGTGTATGGTGACTTGCTGGCAGGGAAGCTGGAGGTGGTATTGGATGACACGAGTCATCCTCTCCATCTCCAGCTGACTGGGCGAATGAGGTTGCCGTACGCTGCTACAAATCGACATCCATCCTCTTTTATTCCACGTGCAATCAGATTATTTAACAGCAGTTTTCAACGGTAAATTGATTAATGTGTTTAACCATGTATTGTATGTTTTTAAAGTGATTTTAACTGTGTAATTTTATTTGGTGTTTTAATGTTAAATAGGCGAGCAAAGAATTTCCCATTTTTGGGATGTAATAAAGTTTAAAATCAAAAAAATCAAATCAAGTGGCCAATTCTGAAATTGACCTTTTTTCCTATGGCTTTTAAATCTTACCCTCCTGGACAAAGCTGATGCAAGCCACTCAATAAAACTTACAATTTTTGTTTAAATCCGTTGGAAAATGACCAAGTTTTTTAAGATCAAAAGTAGGAAATTTGTTTGACACGGTAGTATAAAATGAAGCTTTTACGGTGTGTTTCTGATACTGTGCAGTAGAGAGCCTCAATTCACATCCACAATGAGCTAACCAAATCACGTAATGCATCATGAATGTGAATGCATTGTGCGTGTGTGCGCAATGCGAGTGCGAGTACCGTATCAAGAAGTACTGCATGTAGAGCAGTAACAAAAATGCATGCCCTTGTAAATGTTAGAAATAGACTTGGGCGATTCCACACCAGAATAGAGTAGAATCGATTACATTTCATTTTTAGGAATCAGAATTGCGATTCCAGATTTTTGGGAATCGATTCCCAGTAGGAATCTATTCCCTTTCATCTACATGTAGATTCAATTCCCAGTAATACATGTAGCTTGCCAATTCCAGAAATTACCAAGCAATTCTGAACCCAAAACGGGTACCAAACGAGTCATGAAAATACCTAAGGCGAGTTAGGCATAATAATGAATAGTGCGGTATGTTCTACACCTGAAAAGACATCCAATATTATTATTGTTATAAAATGAAGCATACAGTGCCGTCTTTGTTTTGAAAGATTTCCTGCAAGATTTTTGTTTGTTTGGTGTTAAAAACTTCAGTGTTTTTTTTCCAACGTTTACACATTATGTACATGTACAACTGCATGTGCTTTTGTTAATGTTGTACAGTATTTGTTGGTACTGTACTCGCACGCATGTACATGTATACACGCACAGTGCATTCACTTGATGCACCATGACGTGTGCTTTGGTGCACCCAGTGTGTACGCACATCAGATTTAGGCCGTGGGCTCAGCCACGAAACCCTTACCCCCTAGGGGGATTTTTGCAGACCACTATTTTTGGAAACCTTGTCCATAGGGATGTTAAAATCAGGTTGTCTGCAATTTGCTTAGCGGTGGGTTGACTTGTGGGGGCGCTTTTCAAAATGGCCGTCATCATATATTGCTTTAGGTCATATAGACGGGTATATTTATGGGGAAAAGTACCCTAATTAACCCCCCAACAAATTCTAACAAAAGGTTTCTCAACAGTTTCTGTTCCTACTGAATGTGGTAAATAACATGGAAAGTCTACCAATATCAAACTGGTGAAATCTTGGTTAATTTTAAGATAGCCGCTGTTGACCTTGAAAATCGCTGAAATGGCTGTAACGTCTTTAATGTTCGGAGTAGAACAGTGATTTAAATGTCTAACCTAGGGTTTTCAGGGCCAGCGAATTCACCTTTAACAAACAATAAAAGCCACAAACTCAAAATGGCGGCCATAATTACAGCTAGGCATGGAATGGGTAGAAACAATAACTTCTCTAACTGCTGATGTAAGATGTAGTTCATAATTATTTTATTGGTCAGTAATTTGCATAACACGAAGCCCTTATGTAGCAAGGCTGGCTGCACCAGCCACCGTATATGAGCCACTAAGGCAGGGTGCGCCACTCTACCAGAATTGCCTCCCTGACAACCTGAATGTTTTTTTAAACGTGCCTTTTAGGTCAGCTCATCCCACGCAAAATTAATCCGGATAAAACCCAACAAATTTGGCCATCCCACCCCAGCCTAAAGCGATCCCAACCTAGCCCGTAGCTAACCCAGCCTGAAGCCACCACATTTCAGCGGAGCCCTGTCGGAAGCCCTCCCAGCCCAGCCCAGCCCGAAGCCCTTCCAGCCCACCCTGAAGCCCTTCCAGCCCACCCTGAAGCCCTCCCAGCCCAGCCCGAAGCCCTCCCAGCCCAGCCCGAAGCCCTCCCAGCCCAGCCCGAAGCCCTCCCAGCCCAGCCCGAAGCCCTCCCAGCCCAGCCCGAAGCCCTCCCAGCCCAGCCCGAAGCCCTCCCACCCCAGCCCGAAGCCCTCCCAGGCCACCCTGAAGCCCTCCCAGCCCAGTCCGATGCCCTCTAGCCCCAGCCAACTCAGCCCCAACATGCCCAACCACAGCGCAACCCCAAGCCGATGCGGCCCAGCCCAACTTAGCCCAGACCAGCCCATGCCATTACTCACTGGTGATTTATGATGGCCATCGTGAGTTTGTGGCTTTTATCGTTTGTTGGGTTGGGTTGAATTGCCTGACCATGAAAACCCTATGGTAGACATTTAAATCACTGTCTTACACCCAATATAAATTAAAGTAACAGGTCAATGGCGGCCATCTTGGAATTGACCCAGATTTCACCCATTTACAGTGGCTTGATTTCGGGTAGACTTTTCCCCTGTTGTTTACCCCATTCAGTAGGACCAGAAACCGTTCAAAAACCTTTTGCTAGATTTTGTTGGGGGTAGTGTTATATTTACCTGTCTATCAGCCGCAGTACCCCACAAAAGGCACAGTATACGACTCATGGCGGCCATTTTAAAAATGGTCGAAATTCACTGTGGTTTGATTATCCTACTTTAATGTCAACAGCATCATTTTCCATAACCCAAAAATATGGGTATGGAAACCAAAATAACTTTTGTATGAGCTTAATGAAGATAAATTGGATAAAGAAATGTTGACGGGCCGCCATTTTGAAAATGGGGGAAATTAATGGTACCTATTTCAAATAACCACCTTGATTTGATGATCCTACGTAATAAATAACCACACCACAGGCTTCCTTGACCCAGAAAAGATGGGTGTTGCCACCAAAATCAAGTCTGTATGAACATGCGAGCCCAAGAAATGAGCTGGAGCAGTTCTGACTGGCGGCCATTTTGAAAAGCACCCCCACGTGTCTACCCACCACTAGGCAAAGTGCAGACAACCTTCAATACCTCTGTGGACAAGGTTTCCGAAAAAAAATATGTCTGCAAAAATCCCTCTAGAGGGGGATTGGGGGGTCGAGAGAGCCCACCGTCTAATTGGGGCTCTTTGCTGCACAGTATTAGAAACGCACGGTATCCGCAAAAGCTTCATTTTATATAATAATCACAATTCTTTTTGGGGAGTAGTGTTGAAATAGGCCCGTGCTTGTAGTATACTTGTTTAGTAAACTGTTAAAAACGGCATGATTTCCACAAAAGTTTGTACCGGTAATTGAAAGCAGAGGTCGAGAAAACTACCTTGTAGAAATTTCAGCCCTATGGATGCAGTAATACTTCAGAAAACCTAAAAAAAATCCAAGTACGGTTTTTGTGCATGAATGAATGGCTCCAAAGATTATAGTCTGGAACTGGCGATGTCCGATGTATTTTCTATTCTTTGTAGTTCTTCTGTTAACTCTGGTACGAACATGAACCCTTCAATGTTTTCTGTGTCTTGAAATCGTTTTACTGCTGTTTGCCCTCCGCGCTTGTTTGGGAAATTGCGATCGATCGATTGCATACACGTACATGTACACACAACATTCGTTCGGCCGGAAAAGCTTCGCTGCCAGAGGGCCGTGCAAAGTACCAGCGATACAAACACAGCCGACATGACGTCATGTCTTTCGGGTTATTGGAGCGCAAAAACGGGGCTTGAATAAAAGCATGGCACGGCCTATTCAATACAAAACAGGGTAATTTTGCCTCCTTTTTCTAGTTTTACTTTCAAACCATGTGGAAACATGCAAAATGAAAATGAGTACACTAACAAGTCACTACTTGGGGTTGTTTCAAAGCCATCTTCGTCTTTAATGACAGTATTCCTCTAAGTTTGCGCTTACAGTCACCACACACACCATGTCTGACTGTGCATGTAGTGTAGTATAGCAACGCGTGCAAACATAACAAGATGTTTTATACTCTGCGCTGTCACAGAGTGAAATGAGAGCATTCCAACGTAGGTGGCGCTATCATGTCCATCGCCCCCTGGTTCTTACCTTGAGTGTATGGAGCAGATGCCTGCGGAGCACCGTAGCTCTGGGCCTGCGGTGCTGGAGGCTGCTGCTGCTGCTGCTGCTGTTGTGGCATTGGATAACCACCTTGTGGAGCTGGTGTATAGCTAGACTGTCCTTGCTGAGGGGCACCTAAAAAACAAACATTTTGTGAAAATCTCTCAGGTAAACTTAGTCGATCAACTTTTCTGTCCTACGGCTATTCGTAAGTGCTGCTGGAGACATTATACAATACACAACATGGCAAAGCTGAATATTGATTTGATTCATATGATTTTTAAATAGAATCCAATCATTTGTCCTCACATGAGACATTATTAAGTCTTTGATAGCTCGTATTTCGTTGCCACCACCTATTCAACTCTAGAAGGCAGTGTAGAACTTCAATAAAACGTCAACTTCAGTTAAAGATAGTATACATGATTGGTAAACTGTTACAAATAGTTTTATCCCCCTGTGTGATTGAAGATATGCATGATTAAAACCAACCTGAGCAAAAACCAGCTCCGCACTTCGTCTAACTTTTGAGAAAACAGTCAAAAAAGGGTTTGCAGTCATTTCGCCCCAAAACCACTTCGCCCTGAACCATTTCGCCCTGAACCACGGCCTGTGCACGAAGTGATTTTGGGGCGAAGTGGAATTTGGGCGATGTAGTGTTTGGACAAAGTAATTTGGGGCGAAATGGCACTCGGGCGAAGTGGTTTGGGGCGAAATGGCACTTGGGCGAAATGGTTTTGGGGCGAATTGAATTTTAAAACTAATTGTTTTACTCATTTCTCAAAGACTATAGCACTTCAGACAAAACCATTTCAGAAGAGGTTGTCTACGGTCATCATGTTTATATTGTGTAAGTTAGGCGTAAATCTGTGAACATTTATGATTTTCGAGATACCAATGACGTATACTGCCTTTAAGTCTCACTAAAAGGGTCACTGATGAAATGTTGTTGTTATCAATGAAATCTACGGTATGCTACTACTATGCAACTACTCCATTCATTTACATGTACAGTCAAAAAACCCTACTTGGAAATTGTTTTAGGGGTTAAAATCAAGGTTTTTGATTTTTAGGCTATTAAATGCAAAACAAAATTGTTTTGTCAAACCGAAGCTCTACAAAGTCCGTTGTTTCTCGAAAAGTATTTAATCATATGGGCAATTCCATGCAAACAGGGACAAGGCCCCAAAAAATCAAATTCACTTATCTCTAAAAGTAATGGACCTATAGAGATAAACTTTACATAATTTTAAAGCTCTTGTAATAGCCTTTATTTTGTAAAATAACATCAAAATTGTATCTCGTACCACAAAAAAGTTATGTAAATTTATAACCTTTGACCTTGATTTGCAAAAATGCGTATTTTTCAAAATGCGTAATTGTTTTTTTATTTGTTAGCGTAAGATGTAAGGAACATTTCCAGAAAGATTTGGGATGGGCACTCTTACAGTTTTTAAGTTAGGCCATGAGAATGAAAGTTATAGATTTGCGTCCGGGCATTTTTGAAATGACATGAGGCTTTTTTTCATTATTCATTATTCATTATTCATTATTTTCTCGTACTAGCTTCTTCAACGATGTAATTGCAATATGTATGTAGTTATTAATGCTAGTGATGCGTAATACCATGTGTACTGCATGCTTATACATACCCCTAGTTCGTGGAGACGATAGCGGAACGAACCTCTCATAGTTCAACTTACGACGACACGGAAAAAAGTTTCAGGTTTGCACACGGTACTTTTCTTGCTATAGTTTGTGTACCCAATTTGGGTACACAAACTCCTGAGATTATCCTACATCTGTCTCACATACAACGTACATACCATGCGTACTAAAAAACAGCGTCCGTCCAAAATTCTCAAAATACCAGATGCGCCCGTTCAATAAATGTAGCGCCTGGACAAAATTGTCGAGCGCGCGCCCGAGCAACAGAATCACGACGTACATGTACGTACACATGCACGCGCACAAGCCACAGTTTCAATGCGCTATTGACCCCTTTCAAACACGTGCGAATATGCCATTTTGGGAGTCAAATAATGCTGAGTCATTGTGGAAGCAATGTGCATGCGCGTTGTGTGTGTCTCTGGTGGGCGTAACGCGGTTTAGTTCACCAATGGGAGCCTCATCATAGCGTGTTTACTCCCAAATTACGTCATTGGCACGAGCTCAATAGGGCTAGGGCTGCTTTCGAGCGCGGCACCAGGGGATCCCTAGTGTTCCCTGGTGCGCGTTCGAAAGGCACAAACTGCATGTGTGTGACGTAACGTTACCAGCGCCTGGGAGCTGGTGGGAGCACCAGGGACGAGCGCTCGAAAGCAGCCCAACAAGTCGATCTTTTTGTATAAATAGTGTGCAGCGACTGGTACCCAGAAGTCGGCTATTTCGTAACGGCATTTCGCATGCATTTTTCTCTGTGTCGCAGGGCATCCTGACTACATTTTTAGTCGATGAACGGGACCTTGTCTACTAGTAAAATGCGTGAATATAACCTTTTACCATTGTTTGATGATTTGAAACTTGAAAATTCGTGATGCAGAGTCTTTTTTGTAAAAATAATGAAAATTTTTGAAAATAATGAAATTTTTCGGCGGTAGCTTTCAGAGCATGCGGGCGGTGGACGCAAATCTATCATTTTCATTCTCATGGCCTTATGATAATTTTAACATTGGCTAACATGTAAATAACATGTAAATACATGTACAGCACATGTAAATACCATCACCCATGACCATGTAAATAACATGTAACTGTGTATGTACATGTTATTTACATTTTGTTCATTGTAATTAGTATTTGAAGCACTCAGTACTCTCAAAATGTTTTCTAAAGATTGTTTGAAAAGACTTAGCCAAGACTTGATGAGAATTGTGGAGGAAAAGCTTCAGATCATTTTGTTCACAACTTAATGAACGGACAAACTGAAATGCGAGTGACGGAAATTTGACGGCACTTTTTCCCTCTAACTTTAATACAGTTAGTTGTTGCAAATAATTGTTACCCTCATTTATACTTCAGTATGGTAGGTATCTAGTACATATAAACATTTGGTTGTTGTACATTTGGTTTGAGGAAACTTTTCAATTGAAACCAAGGCAATTTTTGGCATGTCCATTTCACGAAATGCGAGTGACGGTTTTGTCGAACAGTGTCATGCTCATATTTAGTATCGTTTAATTTTCTTAAAACCATTGGGTTAATGCCTTATATATTGAGTATTGCCATACCAAAAATAAAAGAGCAACTTCCTGTATTTTAAAAACTACATCACTAAGATTGTAAAAGTGTGCAAAAAAGTGAAATGCGAGTGACGCTGGAATTGCCATATGCATGGGGGTATTTGCTTGAAGGTTTCAATGTGAATTATCCTAATAGTCTGGGAGCATGTGCACTCCCGTGGGAATTTTGTGGTGAAAGCAAACTACCACTTTAGATTGGTCGAAGGAACCCTAAGGAACACCAAAACACATGTTGACAATCGCGGAAATTGCTGTGAGTCACCCTGTGAATTTTAAAACAAAATTATCAAAAATCCCATTTGTTTGTGTATATATACGGTTAAAAAGGTGCAAATTATACTCTGACCGAAAGATTGAGCAGCTTAATGTAATATTTTATCGGTAACGTGTGTAAACACTTATTGTGACAAGGCTAACTGCACCAGCCTCGATAAGAGCCGCTGAGGCAGGGTGCGCCACTCTGCCTGAAGTGCCTTCTAGATGGGTACGGTTGTATATTTATGGGGAAAAAAGTACCCTAACCCAAAACAAATTCTAACAAAAGGTTTCTCAAAGGTTTCTGGTCCTACTAATTGTATGTGGTGAATGACAGGAAAAGTCCACCAAAATCAACCCACTGGAAATGGTTGGAATCTGGGTCAAATCCAAGATGGCCAAGAAAATCGCTGAAATGGCTGTAACATCTTTAACATTTGGAGTAGAACAGTGATTTAAATGTCTACCCTAGGGTTTTCAGGGCCTGGGAATTCACTGGTATCCATGAAATGTCAATGCAACCTGTGACAAACAATAACAACCAAAAACTCCAAATGGCGGTCATTATTACGTGGCATGGTATGAGAATAACTTATCTACATGTAACTGCTGATGTCAGATGTAGCTTTGTTTACTGGTCAGTAATGTACATCATGCCTTCTTGTGGTATGGCTGGCTGCATATAGCCACCATACAAGCCGCTAAGGCAGGGTGTGCCACCCTGCCAGAATTGCCTCTCTTAATTACAACATGCACTTCTAGGAATGTTTTTGAGACGCGCGATTCAGGAGGTCAGCTTATCCCACGCAGGTATAATCAGGATAAAAATCCAACAAACATGGCCAGCCCAGCCCACCCTGAAGCCATTCCAAACTAAGCCCGTGGCAAACCCTGCCCAAAGCCATCCCGACCCTGCCCAAAGCCATCCTGGCCCGGCCCGAAGTACTCTATTCCGGCCTGGCCCAAAGCCCTCCATCCCAGGTCAGCCTGAAGCCCTCTCAGCCCAGATCGCAGCACCAAATCCAAGCCCGAAGCCATTCCAGCCCAACCCGAAGCCTTTCCAACACAGCCAAAAGCCCTCCCAGCCCAGCCCGATAACCCTCTCAGCCCAGATGAAAGCCCTTAAGCCCATCCCGAAGCCTTCCAAGCCCAGCCCGAAGCCTTCCAAGCCCAGCCCGAAGCCTTCCAAGCCCAGCCCGAAGCCTTGCAAACCCAGCCCAAAGCCTTCCAAGCCAAGCCCGAAGCCTTCCAAGCCCAGCCCGAAGCCATCCCAGCCCATCCTGAAGCCCTCAAGCCCAGCCCGAAGCCCTCAAGCCCAGCCCAAAGCCACCCCAACCTAGCCCAAACCCTTTTCCAGCCCAGCCCGAGGCCCTCTCAGCCCAGCCCGATAACCCTTCAAGCCTGATAACCCTCCAAGCCAGCCTGAAGCCCTGAAGCCCAGCCTGAAACCATCTCAGCCCAGCCCGAAGCCTTCCCAGCCCAGCCGGAAGCCCTGAAGCCCAGCCCGAAGTCTTCCAAGCCCAGCCTGAAGCATTCCAAGCCCAGTCCGAAGTCTTCCCAGCCCAGCCTGAAGCCATCCCAGCCCAGCCCAAAGCCTTTCCAACCCAGCCTGAAGCCCTGAAGCCCAGCCCGAAACCATCTCAGCCCAGCCCGAAGCCTTCCCAGCCCAGCAGGAAGCCCTTAAGCCCAGCCGGAAGCCCTGAAGCCCAGCCGGAAGCCCTGAAGCCCAGCCCAGCCTGAAGCCCAGCCCAGCCCAGCCGGAAGCCCTTAAGTCTTCCCAGCCCAGCCTGAAGCCATCCCAGCCCAGCCCAAAGCCTTTCCAACCCAGCCTGAAGCCCTCCCGACAACCCTTCCAGCCCGATAACCCTCCCAGCCCGATAACCCTCCCAGCCCGATAACCCTCCCAGCCCGATAACCCTCCCAGCCAGCCTGAAGCCCAGCCCGAAGCCATCCCAGCCCAGCCCGAAGCCATCCCAGCCCAGCCCGAAGCCATCCCAGCCCAGCCCGAAGCCTTTTTAACCCAGCCCGATAACCCTCCAAGCCAGCCCGAAGCCCTGAAGCCCAGCCCGAAACCATCTCAGCCCAGCCCGAAGCCTTTCCAGCCCAGCCTGAAGCCCTCCCAGCCCAGTCCGATAACCATTCCAGCCCGATAACCATTCCAGCCCGATAACCCTCCAAGCCAGCCTGAAGCCCAGCCCGAAGCCCTCCCAGCTCAACCCGAAGCCCTCCAAGCCTAGCCCGAAGCCTTCCAAGCTCAGCCCGAAGCCTTCCAAGCTCAGCCCGAAGCCTTCCAAGCTCAGCCCGAGGCCTCCCAAGCCCAGCCCGAAGCCCTCCAAGCCCTGCTGAAGCCTTGAAGCCCAGCCTGAAGCCCTCCAAGCCCAGAATGAAGCCTTCCAAGCACGACCGAAGCCCTGAATCCCAGCCCGAAGCCTTCCAAGCCGAGCCCGAAGCCCCCCAAACCAAGCCCAAAGCCCCCTAAGCCCAGCCCAAAGCCCTGAAGCCCAGCCCGAAGCCTTCCAAGCCCAGCCCAAAGCCCTCGAGGCCAGCCCAAAGCCTTCAGAGCACAGCCTGAAGCCCTCCAAACCGATCCCAAAGCTCTCCCAGCCCAGCCCAAAGCCATTCCAGTCCAGCCCGAAGCCATCCCAGTCCATCCCGAAGCCATCCCTCCCCAGCCGAGCCCGAAGCCAACCAGACAATCCCAGCCCTGCCCTGCCCGCTGGTCCAGGTGTACCTGTGATTGATACGGTTCAGCAATGCGCGAGATGAGCTGACCTCCTGAATCGCACGTCTCAAAACGGCCCTAGAAGTGCTGGTTCTAAGGGGGCATTTCTGGCAGAGTGGCGCACCCTGCCTTAGAGGCTCTTATGAAGGCTGGTGCAGTTAGCCTTGAAAGGATAGGTGTTCACACACATTACTGGCTGATAAAACGTGTTACATCCCTCAACCTCCTCGATTTTTCAGTAAGAAAGTTCTGATTAGAGCCGCATATGTACAAAACAATGACAATTTTGCTAATTTTGTTGTAACATTCACAGGGTGACTCAGAGCAATTTTCAGGATTGTCAACATGTGTTTTGGGGTTCCTCAGGGTCCCCTCGACCAATCTAATGTGGTAGTTTGCTTTCACCACAAAATTCCCACGGGGGCCTATTTTGTTGCACATGCTCCCCGACTATAAAGTTAAAATGGTGCATTGTGGAACCTTGCAGATACATGTAATATTAAATTCAATCTTCATATTGGATGTGGAAGAAGCAGGGTGCCCAGCTTTATTCTCTGGACAGATTGGCTCATAACAAACATTGATGGAATTTTTGTACATGCGAATAGGTAATTTTTTAGGGATAATGACCAAGGGACCGCCAGGGTAAAATATCGCGATTAAAATCTGGACATTACAATATCCTAGATAATAGCATAAGATTTCCGAATGCTTTTGAGAAAAATATACATGTAACATACAGCATATGATACGGTATGAAATATCAACACCAATAATGTATGTGGGGTGGGGGAGTGTTGTCAATTTTTGTGATCTGACTACACCCCTTTAACTAAAAAGACGCGTTACTCAGTCACCCAATGCATACATGTACATGTACAGTATAAATTAAAACTTGCCAGCTGAAATTCTGCAGTATCTGCATGTTCCTAACAGGGGAACTCGTACTCACGAAAATGTACTCGACTACAACAGTGGGCAAAAACAGGAAATGATCATTCAACTGTGGACAACAAATTTCAGTATTTTCTTCAAATTGCTGAAACTTTTGTAACCCATGATTGTTTGGGTTTGTTTTACATAATCATTTGTGCAAAATCCAAGGCTGAAAACTGCAGCAATTTTCCACAATTCCAGTTTGAAGTCTTTTGTTTTTTCTGCTGTGTGTTTTCTAAAGTGACATGCCCCAAACAGGCCCTCTTTCTATGAATTTTTGTAAAGAAATTTTCAAAGTTGAAAAATTCCACCTTTTTCATGGGGCCATCAAAATGAACAGTAGTAATGAACAGTGCTATAGTCCTTTATATGCAGCAAGAACTGTGTTCAGGGGCCCTTTAGGTTTTCAATTCTCCATGTGGGTAATTCCCAAAATTAGGGGTCCAAAAGTGTGACATGCTTTTTAAGATTTCCAAGTGTTTTTAGTGATTAAAAGTGGTTTCTCAGTAGAAAATAATTATTTTTATTTGAACAAATGCCACTCAAATTTAATGTTTGTGTGTAGATATGGCATCAAGGTTAATGCAAACTCAATCTACAGCCAATTTTCATTGGCGTAGGTAACCCGGGACACCAAACTCCTATTCAATACCATGGAACAAATTATAAGCCTTTATGGCCTTTTGTTTTAAATATTTTTCAGGAATCGGAAAACAAAATATTGAAGAAAATGATGCTGCCCCCTATAATCACAGGCCACAGTCCATTACTGAGAATTTGTAGTCATAAGTGGTTATTTTTGAAGCAGAGAGTGTCGTACGTAACTGGGACACCAAACATTTTGGACCCTTAATTTAGGGAATTACCCAAGTACAGTTGTCTTAATAGTGCCTGTACATGGAGTTTCAATAGTCAGATAGTGGTGTTTAAAGCTTTGTACCATGAATGCATGTGTTATATACAGGGTGTCCATAAAAAAGGATAAATGCAAATTATCAGAAATATGTGCTATTTCAAAAAGAGGTGTGTATGTACAATGTAAGAAAAGTCCAGACTGTCCTCTGTCCAATGATTGGTACCAGGGTCATTATGTAACTGTCATGCATGACTGAGCAAACATGGTGGTGAAATCATCACTGTGGCAAGTTATTTTCCTGTGGGGTAATGGATGTGTACGCATCTTAAACTTTCATTTGCTGTTACATAATGTTTGATGGTAGGGCCTGCATCATGGTGTAATTTGTTGCGCAGTAACTCCATTATGTAAGAATTTTTGACCAAAAACATTTCCAAGCACAGACAATTCATATGATTTACCGACATGGTTCAATTGACAACTGAACAGAGAGCGTTTGTGGTTAAACGGTATCATAAAACGAGAAGTTTCATTGCCGTTCAAGAGGCATTTCAGAACCGGTTTCCTGAGAGGGAGGTACCAACAAAAAAGAGGGCACACACCCCAGAATTTATCTGTAAGGTAAGGTTTGAAACTTCAATGCCCTTATCCCACTTTCAAGTGAAGTGCTAACTTGTCACAGTGATGATTTCACCACCTTTCATAATGGCCATGTTTGCTCAGTCATGCATGACAGTTACATAATGACCCTGGTACCATTGGACCGAGGACAGTCTGGACTTTCCCTACATACACCTCTTTTTGAAATATGGCACAGATTTTTGATAATTTGCATTAAAAGATGGTTTCTTTTTTCTGCACACCCTGTATTGTAAGATACATGTAAGGTGTCTTAAGTACATAAAGTAGTAAGAGGCAGAAAGATGGTTGGTTCACAACAGGGGTGAAAACGTATTGTTGCGGATTCAATACCCAGCTGTGATGCCTCTGCCCTTGAGCAAGGCACTTTGCCACAAATGCTCTATCTTTCGGAGGGGATGTAACGAAAGAAGCAACATCCT
The DNA here is from genome assembly GCA_037783545.1 of Henricia sp. BOLD:AAB3569. Taxonomy (NCBI): domain Eukaryota; kingdom Metazoa; phylum Echinodermata; class Asteroidea; order Spinulosida; family Echinasteridae; genus Henricia; species Henricia sp. BOLD:AAB3569. Next base: position 23,175 of record JBBELK010000208.1, on the reverse strand, counting down.
TTGTGTAAGTCGGCACTTCAAAATCGTGCACTGTGGTTGATTTATGTGAAGGCCAACATCTAGTGCGTATCAGCCCAATACGCTGAGATTCTGGCGCGACACACATGAAAAATTGCCGATTAAAAATTTCAGCAACTCCTTACGCAAAACAAAATTATCACAATTATCACATTTGCTGCTAAATAGGACTATAACATTACCTAACATGCATGATCTTCTGTCAAATAAGGACCAAGCAAGGAACTAATAAAAAAACTTACGAGTTCCGATTCCCCCAAAACCGCTGCCCAGTGCCAGTCAACACTTTCTTCGTGCATGGTTGCATGACAGGTAAAACGCTTATAGATTGTAATACGTTCTAGGTGTGCTGGGCACAAAAAGTATGCACAGAGCAATGCACGCGAAGACATTAAAACCAAGTGAGCGCCTTGATCAGAGGCCAACCACTACGAACATGTGCCGATCACAGTTTTGTTAAATTAAACATCATTGGCTAGAAAACTGTCACATTATTTTTATTGGCCAATCAGCACACGATCGCTTTCTTTGCAAAATGATTTAAAGGACTTTCATTAGACAGCCGACTTAAGCGATATTGTTAGTTAAACGATGTGGGCTTAGCCTGAATTTACTGTATAGAAAAAATTGAGGGCATACACATTAATCATGAGCTCGCGCATCAATTTCGACCCAAGGCCTTTTCACACGACATCAAAAAAACTTGCAAGGTTTGAGACAGAATTTACGAGCAGGGATTGTTTACTTTGTGATTACACGATAGAGTCAGGGCTGCCAACACTCACGCATTGGGCGTGAGACTCACGCATTTTACTTCATTCTCACGCTCTCACGTACGCATCAAAAAAAAAAGTAACGGCGATCGATCTTTTTCGGTACCTACCAATCGCATCCGCTAGTATCGATGCAAGTAAGGACGCCCTCTGTTGACAGCTCCAACTAATCATGTGGTCGGGTGCTTTTCTTTTCGCGCAATCAGTATGGCTTCTCTGGAAGGGAGTATGGGTACCCAACTCATTTTGGTCATCAATCCAAACAGAAGAAAGGTGAATGGCATCGTTCATGCATCGCGCGCTGGATCTACGGAGTTGGCATTTTTTAAAATCGCAAACAAATATTCCGTTGTGCATTGCAAGGATCGCGGCATGGAAAAATTTGAGGTGTAAATGGACATCGTCGGAAAAGTAGTGGGCAAAAATATTTGAGAAGCAAACAGAGTTGAGAAAAGTTATAAAGAGGGATAAAAATATCTATGCCAGAGGCACTTTTGGGTGCCAGATTGGACCATTTCTACCTAAAAAATGCAAAAGCTCCGTATCGTGGGGGAAACCCCCCTCCCACACCCTCCATCCTTCCCTCGGTCGCGATTGTCCCTCGGCCCCGCGCACTCACTCACAAAATCTCACTCTGAACTTTGACTCAATGTTGGCAGCCCTGTAGAGTGATTTGACGTACTTTTACATGACACAGCGTAACCATCACTGCACATGTGGGTAATTCCCAAAATTAGGGGTCCAAAATGTTTGATGTCCCAGTTACGTACGACACTCTCTGCTTCAAAAATCACCACTTATGACCACAAATTCTCAGTAATGGACTGTGGCCTGTGATTATAGGGGGCAGCATAATTTTCTTCAATATTTTGTTTTCTGATTCCTGAAAAATATTCAAAACAAAAGACCATAAAGACTTATACCCGGTAATTTGTTCCATGGTATTGAATAGGAGTTTGGTGTCCCGGGTTACCTACGCCAATGAAAATTGGCTGTAGAATAAGTTTGCATTAACCTTGGTGCCATACCATATCCATACACAAACATTAAATTTGAGTGGCATTTGTTCAAATAAAAATAATTGTTTTCTACTGGGAAACCACTTTCAATGATTAAAAACACTTGGAAATCTTAAAAAGCATGTCACACTTTTGGACCCCTAATTTTGGGAATTACCCATAAGTGCTGCTGGTATCAGCAGCCAAAAAAACCTTCCTGCATGCAAAAACTGCGACAGCCGGGGTGTTGAATTCTATTTGAAAAACAAGACATGGAGCTACGACATTGTCCACCATCCAGTTAAAAATTGATGACTTGGTCAAAATCGCCCTGAATAGCGAGAATTGCAACAGTGAGTAGAGCCAGTGAATGTAATTTCTAAATACATTCGCTTCAAATTTCGCGGGACCGGGGCACGTGCACACTATGCTGTTACATCACAAAAGATATACATTGTAAAAATGTATCCACGCATATGCATTGCATTGGCTGTCGCACAGGACGTTGTACAAGTAGTTTCACACTATTGTTCTCAAGGATTCCTTGAGAAAATTTCTCAAGGAATGCTTGTCACTCTCAAGCATACGGTAGGTGTCCTTTTACACGATGGCACTTTTGTAAGATTTTCTCAAGCATGAGAAAATATCTCAAGCATGAGAAAATATTTCAAGCCTTGCAAGTTTTTTGGCCTCGTGTGAAAAGGGCTCTAGTGGGGTGCACCCATATGATTTGTCCCTCATCCAAAATTTGCAATCGCGATAACATCTTCTGAAGGTGAAAGGAAAGTGACTCACTGGGATACTGTTGTGGAATGCTTGCCGCCTGCTGACCACCTTGCTGAGGCTGGGCATGTCCCTGTGCTTGGGGTTGAGACGGGGCTTGTGGCAGTGCTTGTGTCTGGCCTTGGGCGTTATGTGCATGCTGCTGCAGCCCTTGAGCTGAACCCAGACTCGTTGTGCTGCCAGTTGGAGAGCCAGGTCGTTCCTCTGCTTCAAGATTTCAAACCAATGGTTGAAGGTAATGTAAGGGTCCAGTTTGGCAATTACCCTCCAAATAAATGACTGAATTATTATATACCTCCTATGGTCACATGTGTACATTTGTTGAAAGGGATTTCTTTGTCTGTCCACATTCCTGTGACTGAAGAGGATATAAAAGCTTACTTGTTATCAAGATGGTTATGGTAGTAATCATCCTGTGAAATTATTTTGTCTGAAGTGCCACCATTCATGAGAAAAATGTCAAAACTCTTTCAATCTCCAAAGATCGCCTGTACATGTAGGCAATTTTAGGAGCCATTAATTCATGCACAAAAACCATGCTTGGATTTTTCAGGTTTTCTGAAGTATTTCTGCATCTACATGTATGCAGCTGAAATTTCTACAAGGTACATGTAGTTTTCTCGACATAGGCTTTCAATTACAAGTAGAAATACTGTTTATAACAGTTTATCAATCATGTACTTTTAATGTCTGAAATGTTGAGATAAGACAATTTAGCTTGCATCCAGAAGAATGGATTTTAATGGGTCTGTTTTGCCCTTACCCGATGTAAAATTTGGTTTCACGTGGTGCCCTTTTTAACTGCCCTGTTGCCCTTAAGATTTTGTTAAAAGCAATGCAATTATTGTCCTGTGCCTCTGAACACATACATGTAATTTGAGGCCTGGATGTTGCATCATATTTTATAAGTAGCATTTTTATAAGTATCCTATTTGTGAAAGTTACACGGGTTCCTGATGTTGGCGGTCGGGTTCCCGGATACTCCTATTTTTTAGTCAGGTAGTTAACCTGAGAGCAAAATTTGAAGTTTTCAAGGATAGTACCAAACTTGGGAGACAAAAATCATAAGGGCCTTATCGGGATTCGAACCCGAGACCTCTGACTCACCACTGTGCAGATGCTCTACCAGCTGAGCTATAAGGCACATTGGTGTACCCCCTTAGGCAGGGATGCCAGCGGCCCTTACCCTTAGGGCCACTATCATAACTGCATGTACATGTCTATGTGCACATGGACTTGCCAGCACAGTACACTGTACTGTTGACAGTATGTACCGTGTGTGATCTAACCACTGCTGTATGGATACAGCGCCCTCTATGTACTTGATTAAGACCGGGATATGGACATACATGTACTACATGTATGGACATACTGCATGTGTGCAAATCATTGGGAAAACGTGCTACGTGCGTGTACATACATGACATATCCGGACATCATTGATCAGTAAGTGAGACAATTTTCCACTTTTGTTTTGGACTTGAATAGTTGCAAATATATTCTCCTTATTTTTCCGGCCTTTTACTTCTCCGACCTGGAAAAAAAGGCTCTGCCAGATTTCTTTTTTCAAAAAAAGAAAAAGCCGGAATTCCGGCTACAGTCGGAAGACTGGCATCCCTGCTCAGGTTTTCCCTATGGACCCACATTTTTCTATAGGCATTGCATGGGAATGCAACTGGGCCAAGTAATGTTCCCATGTAACAACCAAGAGAAAAATTTGAGTTCAAAGAGAAAACCTGAGGGAGTACACCACTGTGCCTTATAGCTCAGCTGGTAGAGCATCTGCCCGGTGAGTCAGAGGTCTCGGGTTCAAATCCCGGTAAGGCCCTCACAAATCTTTCTCTCATCCCAAGTTTGGTTGTTTCATTTTGATTGTCACGATGGTGATCAGGCAGTCACCATACCAGATATTGCGTTCGTTTAAAGGGCCTGTGACATGCTAAACAACTTTGTGCCTAAGCTTTGCTTCATAATGACGGATTACTTGTTCAGCAAGACATACTATTGTTCGTTTGGATGTAAAATCAATAAAAGGTGGCCTTTTTCAACTTTGAAGATTTCATTGCAATAAATCACAGACAGAGGGCGCTGTTTTGAGTGCATCACATAAGGAAGACAGAAGGGAAAAGTTAAGAAAAAACATAAGACTTCAAGTTGGACTTGTGGCAAATTGCTGCAGTTTCTACCCCCCGTTTTGTCATGGCTTACAGCAGGCAACATGTAAAACAAACTCAAACAGCCATGGATTACAAAAGTTTCAGGAAAATTGAGAAAAAAGTGGAATCTTTTGTGCACAGTCGAATGTGATTTTCCTGTGTTTGCCTCTTGTGACATCGTGACCTTGATCATGAATATGCATATTTTCATTAGCATAAAGACTAAAAACCTTTGTTTTAACCCCCAAAGCAAGCTCCAAATAGGATTGTTATGACTTTAACTGAGTAGAGTGGTTTTAAAGCATAGATTTCATTGATAAAAATCCTAAATAAGGGGCCCTTTAAGGATGATGTGAAAAGCACATTTCTCACAAAATTCCAACTAAAGACAGATTCCTAGATCTCACCTTCCCTATCAAGCCCAAAGCTCTGCATAACAGCTGGGTCTGAACTGTTAGCTTTCTTGTAAGGGTCAAACATTGCAGTTTTGGCTGAATTAACTACCACAGCTGGCGCTGAAGATGAATCTGCTTGTAGAACTGTACGACAAATGGGAAACAAAAATAATACACTGATCGTCCAAACTATAAGAACACTTTGTCAAAGCAAAAGCATGTTTATGAGGAAAAAAGGTGTTTAATTATAAATTCATGTACATGTATGTGCTTCATCGTGTAGGCTATTTTGTTCCTTATAGGAATCATGTGTGTCATACAAATAAAACGCAAGTCAGAATGCAAGTGGACAGTTAGCATGTGTACATTAGGAAGGAAGTTACACTGCAAAAAGACACATATTACGGCTTTTTACCTGTAGTGTCAACTTAGTACTTTCATGCTCTGTTAGTAAGCTTTCAAGAAGCCCTTTTAATGATACAGTACAACATTGGTACAATGTACATGTAAAACTGTGTTATTTCCATTCATAATTAAAAGCCTATGTCAAGAAAACTGCCTTGTAGAAATTTCAGCCACATACATGTAGATGCAGTAATTTATAGCAGAAAACCTACAAAAATCCATGTATTATTTGTTTGTGTATGTAGGGCCAATGATTTTCCGCGATCGCAGAAAACGGACGGAATTCACTTTTGAGTGACGTCTTCATAACCGGTTGACAAACCGGTGTCATTGCGCATAAATAATAAGGGCCCTCGGAAAACTCATTTTTGGATGAGCATAGGATAAGCCGACCTCTGGAGCAACTTATCTTCCAAACAGCCCTAGAAGTGCAACCTGTGCTCATCAGGGAGGCACTTCAGGCAGAGTGGCGCACCCTGCCTCAGCAGCACTTACGGAGGCTGGTGCAGTCAGCCTTGCCACAAGAGGTTAGTTGTTTATACAGATTACTGATTGATCAAATATGTTACATCTCTCAGCTTCCTCAATCTTTTAGTCAAAGGATTTCTTTCTTTTGGAACGATACAATGAATTATCTGGCCACATATTGAAATTACGCATGAGTTTATGGAAAGCGAGCAAGCATCTACATGAGCCGCCCTCAGATCGACCTTGCAACGACACAGAACAGTCGGCAACTGGCTTTTTAAGACCAAGTCACGACTCAGCTATTCCCGTCGGCATCAAAATAGTTGACCTGGGGGCAGCTTTTTGGGTCTACCATTGACAACCGGGATGTAGCCATGGGGATGCAGTCTAAGATTAGATTAAAATAAATTAGAATACCTCGCTCCCTGGCCTTACCAACACCAACTGCGAATGCGTCAAGCCAGCAGTTAGCTCTTGTTAGTGTGCAACATGCTTAAACTTAAAATTTCAGATACCTCCTGCTGGCTTGCCAGCCCTGGCTACAATTACTTCTTGTGTTGCGGAGACACGTTTGCTGTTACCTTCAACTTGCTCGGGTTCCGGTAAGATGGGTTCCAAGGTGTCCATGAGATAGATAACCTGGTTGCGGATGTCAGCTAGCTGTTTACGTATGTGCTTCACCTGGTCACTCTCCAAAGGTCGCGGAAGACCATTAACTTTAACATAAAATATTGATAGATAGGAATGATCGGTCAGTACATGTCTTGAATTTCTGTACATATCTAAACTTCTAGTCATCAAATCTCCAGCCCCAGAGTGTACATGTATACTGGATAACCAAAACTGCAAGTGCAGTCTCCAGCTCCAGGGGCGGTATTCAATTCAATACTTAAATTAAAGGAGCGTGACCAGAGTTTCTGGAAAATAGTTTTCGATGTAACTTACCAATTTTATCAAGTAACTCCCATACACACCTCCCATGTCCTAAAAACCCGAAAACATTAGCAATTTCCAGTAAAAAATTAAAACTATCGAGTCGGCTTTCAGCGGATAAACGTTGATACTGGAAAATTAGTTTACAAATAATCGGTGGATTTTCGACGATATCCTCGGAAATATGCGGCCTAGAAGCGCGGGAGTTTCAGTTTCGTAATCAGAAAAATATAACGGATGTTATGATATAAAAATCTCATGACCCATAAGGTAAGTCCCGGGGAGTTATGGGTAAAAAAAAGTGATCTGGTCACACTCCTTTAAGTAAAAACTTTACTTAGTATTTGGCTTGGCTAAGAAAATGACCTATCTCGTATTCAAAGCCTTGTTACAAATAAACACAGAGTGCAGAACTCCCTAAACAGCCAATCAAATACAGCGTTGGACGCGCCATGAACCGCGCCTTCTCATAAGCATTTTTCTCACGCAAAACGCACAACACGCCCACCAAAACAAAACCGGTCTAAACCGGTTGCAGTATGTGTATGATGTATGTAAAAATTGCTTACATGTAAGTGTGCTTTCCTGCCTTCTCAAATTTAAGTAAAATACTTTCCCAAAAAGAACCATTTGAATACCAAATGTTCTACCGGGGGTAAGTATTTTTCTAAAGTAAAAAACTTAGCCACTTGCGAATTGAAAACCGATTTTGGCTAAGTATTTTACTTTAGCCAAAAACTAAGTAAAATTCTTCAATATTTGGCTTAAGTACTGAATTGAATACCGCCCCAGGGGAATAAATTGGAAAATGCCTAGCCATCGCAAAGTGGTTAAGAAAGTATGCAAAGCCAGCGTCTTATTTAAGCTGGTTCCCTGACTATACTGCATTTAAAAAGTAGTCAATGGTAGTCAAGCCCCTGTTTTATCCGCATGTCACAATTTTATCTGTCCAGTTACATACGTATAAGGGCAAATTTGTACACAAGCTTTTCAGAAATGTATGTTGTGGCAGCATTTTCTTAACTTTTTGGGCAAAATTTTTCTCCTGACACATGCCTGAGAAACAGTACAAGGAAATTTCTTTAAGTTTGGGATAAACTGAGACATCTGAAAGGAATTATTGACTTATTTTTCAAATAGGCCCATTAGCGTGGAAAGACCTATCATTTTCTTATTATTAAAGATACATGTACATGTATCTCGGGCGGAATCACTGCATTAAACAATTTAAGCCACTTTGTTCTTTCATTTGAGTTAGGTTTTTCTAAATGGTTTATTTAAATTTTGAAAACTAGAAATAATCCTCACCAAATAACGTCAGTTTTAAAATTCGACTGCACTGAATAGCAAAAGAAAGATCCGAGCTGTCAAAAATGGTGATTAAATCTCCATCTGCAAGAAATGACACCCATACAAGTAAATGCTTTAATAAATTAAGATCATCTCGCCATGCTGAACAAATCATAGCCGATGGCTCAGCACCACCAAACACTACACATGGACATGAAAGTTAAGTCCAAAGTCAGGTATCAGCACTCAGGTTAAGAATACAAGCAGTACAGCATTTATAAAGCAAACAGATTGATATGCAATGGACCAGTTGCGTGATACATTTGCATAAATCCTAGAGTCTCGCCTTCATGCTATGGCGTTCGCGTACGAGTGAGTCAAGCACTAGACTACCGGTACCTGGGAAATCGGGCTGCTGCGGCTGGTGCAGACCGGTACACGTTAGCCGGCGCAAAAGTCTGTACGGTACAAACCGGTAGAATGCATTTTTAATCTAGACCACCCGAAATTACATGGTACATGTAAATTGAACATGTTGAAATGCCAGCAAAGAAACACTGCCAGAAAAGAAACACTGCTACATGTTTTATGTATGTACATGTATAACAGTCATGACAGTGTTCCGGGGCCGGGGTTCTGGAACACACATGCAAATGCGCACAGCGACTCTCCTTTTGCCGATCGTGCATACGTGCCTGGCATACATGTAATTTGGATACTGCATTGTCTACATTCTCAACGGAAAAACCCAGGAAAAACCCTGCGGGTTCGATACCTGGCTGGGGTACCTGTGCCCTTGGGCAAGGCACTTAAACATACTTGCTCCATCCTTCGGAAGGGATGTAAAGCCGTTGGACCAACTGGTGTGTTAGGTAACGCACTTTAAAGATCCCAGAGCATTCTTTCGTAAATAGCAAGGGGATTTCCCGGTGTCTCTGGCTGTTTCTAATTCACCGTCTTCTCCTCGTATGTTTCCTCACAATTGCGAGCGACAGTGCAATGGCCACTTTTTAGGAATCCATGTATCTCGATGTTTAGGCAGTTTCTAGGTACTTGTAAAGCGCATTGAGATGTCGACAGACATGGAATGCGCTATATAAGAACTTGCTATATATATATATATATAAGTTCAAACAATTTACGTACCTTCATCTTTGTACTTAATCATAACTTCATCTGTGTTTCTGAGCTTCCCGCGGAACACTCGTTGCATCATCAGAACTAATTCATCGTACGTGATATCTTCATTGTGGATGGGAATACGACGGATATCATCGCCAATTTGTGCTTTGATGATGAGCTTGTTGCTGAGGTCAATCTGTGATGAGAAGACACTCGGCTTAGTGTCTGTAGCATCCATGGTTGTCTTCAATATATTCGCAATTCTGCAAAACAAAACAAAAATGCTGCTTTCAGACAGCTGAAAATATAGGCCTATTTTTGACTGAAATGATATTAAATGTCCTACATGTATATTTTCAGTCAAACTAATCAAAAACACAGCTCCAAACGGAATCTTTAACCAAGTGTTTTCACAGGGTAAAATAAAAATCTCTACACGTTTGTACATACCGCAGTGGTCGTTATTCAGGTTTATCACGCTACGTCACGAGACGTCTAAAGGTTTATGAGCATATCTTTGGGAAGTGTTCCAAGTCAGCAGACACACGTGCATTTTCAAATTTGTGTACCGGTATTTCTATTGGACAGAACTTTATATTGCGCGCTAGAATGTAAAAATGCGTGGAAGGCGCGTGATATTCGCGTGATTTAAACGCAGACGTCCAAAAAGCATATGGGGGAAGAACCTCAATACTCTCAAAACTTGCGTAGGTACATTCCTTCTTTTTTCTCCAATCGACGAATTCACATCGCTCGAGCACGTGTAAAATGTAAAAATGGCAAAATGCTACCCGCACTAAATCATGAGAGCTGCAGCCGATTTCACGAAACTTTACGCAATTGCGCAAGTCCACTTACGCCATAAATTATTGTGCAAGTAATGGCGTAAGAGGACTTGCGCAATTGCGTAAAGTTTCGTGAAAGGCGGCTGCTGGTCACCTTTAGGATAAAGAGGGCGCTATTCATAATCAATGGTCGAGTTCCTACTTTGAGCAAATATGATCAGGGGACAAATTTCATTTTTGTGAGTTTACCACAGATTTTGGGTGGGAAACGGCAACAGGGCGGAGGTTCCAACTTGAACCAACTCAATGTTTACAGTCAACTCGACCGTTTGCCAACTTGACTTGAACCTAGCTAATGTTACCTTAGCCCTAACTTCATCATGTGGTTATTTCATGTAGGAGAATAGGGCTAAGGTAACATTAGACCCGTGAACAGGGCTTGGAAAATCCTCAGCCCTGGAGCCGTTTCTAACCCAAAATCTGTGGCAAACTCACGCAAATGAAATTTGTCCCTTGTAGGTATGTGTCAAAAAATTTCAAAGTTACTTTACTTCAGTGAAATAAATGTCATTGAACAGAACACGACCTAAATAATCTAACAATACCAAGGTGAGCATGTTTCGTCCAGTACGAAAGAAAATATCCGCAAAAGAAAGGTGAAAATTTGGGCCAAAAACCTCCTGCACAGTTTAATGAGTTTTGCGACTTTACTTGTGACCGGGCCGAGCACCGCCGCATTGCAATTAAGTTTCGCAACAGACACCACTGTGCCAACAAGCTAGAACTGCCAGAAAACCGGGACTGCTTTTGACTAGACGTCAGCTCAAGCAGTCAGATATTGCGCGCGGCGCTTGGCGCATTTCCTGTCCACATACGGTACGATCGCGGCATGCGGTTTTTTTTTTGGGGGGGTGTGAAGCGCATAAGAAGTTTATCTGCTTATGATTGGTCGAACTAGAACTAGGGTAGATGCGGGTATATTCGACCGGTAGGGGAATTCGACCAGTATGAATTAAAAATGTAATAAATATAATAAAAAACACTTTTTGTCATAATTATTCTGTTTACTATTTTGTTTTAAAAGTTAAAACATGAAATAAAGTAGCTTCGTCATTTAACGTTGTTGCCTTATGGGGTCCAATAAGAAATACGAGCTACTTTGTGACGTCGGTTTGAATGTCTGTCGGGTGGAGTGGTAATTTGTAATGAACCTCGTGTCTTTTTGTATGCTACAGAGTTGACCATTACAAAATTGCTGGCCAAAATACTGTCCTGGGTTGAAACAATGGTTAGTCGAATACCACATCATTTTATCAAACTGCTGTTTGAGTATTCGACCAAGGGGCATGGCGTGCGGCGCACGTGTATTTTTCTTTTAGATCATTAACGAGCATAGCCTTATCTTTTGTTATTTTACACTTCTCAAACGTCCACTATAGTTGACGCTGGTAACACAATTTCGAAATTGTTAGATAAAATAATCGACCGCCAAGCCAATAATTTATCGATATTGCTGACAGTTCTTGTCACTGTACTCATTGCCATAAAGTTCTATAGGCGTAGGCGAGCGGCGTCGCCAGACTGACGGTGAGGGACAACTTAATTTGGTGGTGGGTGCACATTAATTCTATCAAAACAAATTTGCAAACTTTATGGATGAGTTTACTAACGCTCATTCACACTGAATCGTTTTTAAGCGATTGTTGTGCGTGCATTTTTGTGCGTCACTTTACGGGAACGCGGCACGAATATATGTTTTTGTTCAGAGTGAAACAATACTGAAAATTGGCAAAATCAATTTGGTTGGTGAATTTAGGTGTTTGCGATTGTTCAATTTTTTGTGTGTCGGTTTACACCAAATAAAGGCGCCTTTCCTTTACAGGTTGATACGTTTATTTTATCCATCCTGCGTTTTTTTTATCCATTTGCATCTCAATCGCTCTATGGCCAGATACAGACAACGGGTGGAGCAAAACGCGCACGCAAGACGGATGAAAAAAAGGATAAGGCGCCTTTCCTTTGGTTCGTTTTTCATTCGTCATGCGTTTTCCATTCTTTTGCATAGGGTTTGCCTTAAAATGAGACTCATTTTGGTTAAAATAATTGTGACCAGTCATTGCTGGATAGTTTTGTCAAAATATAATGGTTAAAATACGTATCTGCACTTGTGATCGGGCCGAGCACCGTCGCATTGCAATAAAGTTTCGCAACAGACACCATTGTGCCAACAAGCTAGGCCTGCCAGAAAACCGGGACCGCTTTTGACTAGACGTCAGCTGAAGCAGTCATATATTGCGCGGCGTATTTCGTGGCGCTACGGCACGAATATGCCGCGCGCGCATTGCTGACGAGACTGTGCCTTTAATCAGACTCTGGAGGCAGAACGGAACTTCTGCCGAGCACTGACCTAGTTTGCGTGTAGAGCTAGCACGCGCCAATCCTTTTGGCGCGTGCCAGAAGAGTCTGGCCACGTGCCGCCTGGGGTTATGTATTACATTGTATAACATTGTACATGTATTACTAATTCTTTGTATTAGTCTTGCTTCCTGTGCGGTGTGCTTATGATGCACACGGGACTTCGTTGTTGTGTTGCGGTATGTTAGCTGTGCAGTAGTAAAAGTGGGAGAGTATATTGAATGATAACTCGGCTTTGTCTTTCTTGTGGAGTCCGAAATCCTGTGACTGTGTCCCTTTTCTGGCGTTTAAGTGCGGGAATTGAGGAAATAACCCTTGTTAGGCCTACTACAAACAAACACACACACACGTCTCGGAAAAGAATTCAAAATATGCAAGCAGTGAAATGAAATAATGATGTGTTATATATATTTTTTTGTTTTTTATTTATTCACCACATAATTACAGGAATGGGAGCAAGTGTGGTTGAGTGCCTTGCTCAAGGGCACAGGTGCCACAACCCGTCGCGGCCCGGAATCGAACCTACATTCTAGTACTAGCACAGGAACTTAAGTTCGACGCACTAGACCGCTCGGCCATAACACCCCACATACGACTACCCATACATACGACTACACATTGTTTAAACACAAGATGGCATTTTCGACCAGCGAATTAATCTGGTCAAAAGATTTATTAAAAGCCACCATTCCATCCAAAAGACATCCAAACCGACGCCACAAAGTAGCATAATTCTTACTGGATCCCATAAGGTGATCACGTTAAATCACGACTATTCTTTATTTCATGTTTTAAACTCATTTGGTATTATTGTGTGAGCTATTCGGTCAGTAATCAGTACTTTGAGGGTATGACTAAAACAATACATTTGTGTAGGTTAAAGGCACAGGCTCGTCAGCAATGCGCGCACGCCAAAAAGGTGACACGAAATACACAGCCCCTAAAACTATGCTATGGAGTTGCGTATTTCGTGGCACGAATTTGGCGGGCGCGCATTGCTGACGAGCCTCTGCCTTTAAATAAATATGCCACAAGTTTAGATAGAAACCAGACTCAGCGCGCCGATCTTTTTTATCGGTTGCTATGCACGCAATTCGCATGCCTAGTGAAAAACAATGGATCTTGTCACCGGGACCGGGTGACGTCACTTCGCCCTCGCCCATATAAGGTACACATGTATTTAATTCTGATTAAAAGTTAACAACCTTTTAGCCCAATAACATTAGCCTTTTTGCCACATGGAGAGGTCACGTGTTTAATGCCGACTAGAGATCATACGTTTCCCCTGGACCCATCCTTACACTTGGGGCTCTCCGGTATCATAGTACCAGTAAAACCACGCAGCGGATTCCAAAGCCACCCTGTCCCCTGAAATTTCTCTAAGCTGTGGTGTATAAGGACGCCCGGAGAAGAAACTACTCTGTGTCAAACAGCAAGTACAGCCAGCTACGCGGATGCCTTTTGTGAGCGTTTGACCAATGAGAAACTGTCATTTTGTGCAGGTGGCTTGCAAGTGGCGGATGAATACCGATCACAAGACTTGGAAATTCGGTCATTTCTTCCTTAACTTCTAAACGTTTTTTAATCTTTGCAAACGTCGGAGGGTTAGGGTAACGACGATGTTTAACATTTAATTTGGATGAAACTCGGCAGGATGATAGACAATTAAGTAAAGAAAAATACTAGCATATTCTGAAAAAATATTGCCCTGACCTTATGCAAAAATATCAACGATTTGTATGAGAGAAAAAAAGACAGACGTGTAGGAAGAAAATGTGCAGCTGGAGAAGATAACTTTTGAGAAATTCAGTCAAAACTCTAATAATAGGTATGTGTTCTATGTCACCAAAGTAAAATAACCCGGTGAAAAACAGTGTAAGTACTAACAAAACCTGATATTTCGAGGAGCATTTTAACACAACGCTCCCGCGCCGTTCAAAACGAAAACGAGGCTTCGACGAAGTTGCTGTGCGTGAATTGCAATATTCACACATACCTATCCCTTGGCTCTGATATTTGCTCAATAGGTGCACTCACCCCAAGGTTGAAATACTCCGAAGAGTAAGCATCGATCCGATGTCTAGTTTCGGTGGAATCGTGGGCAAACTTGAGACCCTCCGTGCGATAAAATACAGACCATTTGCACAAAAATCAAATATGCGCATGCGCGAGAGCGGAGAGGTCAACACTAGACTGGTTCTCTGTCCTCATATTTACTTCCCTTCGTCGTATGCGACGAAGGGGAAGGGCATGCGCATATTTGATCTGTGTGCAAATGGTCTGTATTGTATCGCACGGAGGGTCTCAAGTTTGCCCATGATTTCACCGAAACTAGACATCGGATCAATGCGTACTCTTCGGAGTATTTGAACATTGGGGTGAGTGCACCTATTGAGCAAATATCAGAGCCTAGGGACAAATTTCAGGACCCGTGTAAAACGCGGAACGACGGAATGACGGAACGACTAAAAACTGGGTGTTACAACAGATATTGTCCCCCATAATATCGATATACACAATTTGCACTGTTCATACATAATGATATACGTACCAGTACAATGTGTATAGAAATTCATTTTTTCGTATCAACAACGCTTTGTTCCAGGATAAATTTTAATGTTTTGTATTCCACAGTCCTCAGACTATCTTTACATCATCGGGAAATTCTGGAACAATCCGTCCCAAGGGGCCTAAAACGGCCATTCCGTAACGGTCATTCTCAATGCTCGTGGAATAGATTGTCTTTAGATGACCTCGGACATTGTTAAACTCTCCATCACTCTCCACTTCTTGTGGTTGTCTGGATACATTGAATGATTATAGAAAAACCATAAATCACGTTACTTTATTAATTAGAAAAGCTAAACGTGAATATTTTGATCATGTGTCAGCTACGGTAAG
This sequence comes from Henricia sp. BOLD:AAB3569, assembly GCA_037783545.1. Taxonomy (NCBI): domain Eukaryota; kingdom Metazoa; phylum Echinodermata; class Asteroidea; order Spinulosida; family Echinasteridae; genus Henricia; species Henricia sp. BOLD:AAB3569. Next base: position 7,733 of record JBBELK010000208.1, on the reverse strand, counting down.
TAGGCCTAGTATACAGTAAGAATCCTAAAAAGTTATGGCGTGAGGTTCACAAAGTCACAGGAAATATTAAATTCTTGATACTAAAATATTAAATTCTATGCAGGCGTAAAATGTAGGCCTATTACCGCACTAATTGCGTGCATTGAGAATGACCGTTAAGAAATGGCCGTTTTAGGCCCCTTGGGACGGGTTGTTCCAGAATTTCCTGATGATGTACCGGTACAGATAGTCCGAGGACTGTGGAATACAAAACCGTAAAGGTTATCCTGGAACAAAGCGTTCTTGATACGGAAAAATTAATTTCTATGAAGACGTAAAATGTAGACCTATATACCGCACTAATTGCGTGCATTGAGAATGACCGTTATGGAATGGCCGTTTTTGGCCCCTTGGGATGGGTTGTTCCAGAATTTCCCGATGATGTAAAGATGGTCAGAGGACTGTGGAATACAAAACCGTAAAGGTTATCCTGGAACAAAGCGTTCTTGATACGGAAAAATGAATTTCTATGCAGACGTAAAATGTAGGCCTACATGTGGGTCTCTCCACGAAGTTGGGGCAAAAAATGTGACATTGGTGTCAAAATTTCAAAAGCGGTATTTTTCTTTTTCTTTTCCAATTTTAGTTAGCCTATATGTTGGTGGTTAAGAAACAAAGAGAGGCAATTCCTATACATCAGCACCAGAAATACCATACCAGTTCAAAATCTGTATGTCACTTCCAAAAATACCGATGCTACATGGACGCCAAATCACATTTCCTCACTCTTTCCTTTCATTACAGTTTAGTATTTAATCAATGTTTTTATTGATTAATTTCCCACCTGATGCATTGAAAACATAAACAGCATAAAGTTTTTCATGTGTTGAACATAAATTCCAATTACAAGGTGTTGATTATTGGTAAATGCATGTCCTGGCTCATCAAAAAGCGCTAATGTCCTATCACGTTTGTTTTAAAACACTTAGAGAAGCAAGCACCGACTTCAATCAGTTACATATTGTGGAAGGAGCCCCACGCATCATAATTTCACTGTTGAATGTGTATATGATACAAGTTTATTCCTGTGGTGCCTGTTCACATGTACCGATGCTACATGTACATGTACATGGACACCATGTCCCGTAGCGTTGGGACTATTAGTGTACATACTGAACCCATAAGAGAAAGAATCGTTTTGAGTTTCAATATTCTTGAATAATTCAAGATTACAATTAATTGCAATATGTTTACAAGCTTTACCATTTATTTAGTCCATTTATTTCATGCCAATTTCATACCGATGCTACATGGACACCATGTCCCGTAGCGTTGGGAAGACCAGTGATGCACTGAGCCTCTTTAAAATGTCATTATGAGTAGGACATTTTTTTAATTGTAAATATTCTTGAATATATCAAGATTAAAATTAATTACATTATGTTTACAAGAATTGCTATTTATTCAGGACATTTGTATTATGCCAATTTCGTACTGATGCTACATGGATACCGTGTCCCGTAGCATCAGTAATAGCTATTATACTGAATTACATCGAGAAGAAGAAATGTTTTGAGTGACCAATATTCTTGAATGAAGTGAATGATCAGTGCAAGTCTTTTACTGGTGTACAATTATATTATTTTATTGATTGGACATCTGCCACACTCCAATAATGTTATTATTCTTACCGATGTCACACATGGACGCCATTTTTTTCACGTTAAATTCTGATCACACACACAGTACACCGAACTGAAAGCCCACACCAATAGATTTCCAACTGATTTCCCTCAAACTACAGCATGTTCTATTTGTATTTAGTTGTAGTTGTTTCCTGACACTCACAAAAATCTATTCTGATGCTACATTTTTACTATTGGACGCCACAAGATATGGGTTTCATACATCAGTCAATGGCACAAAATTCTGAAAGGGAAATTTATTGTAGCTTTTATGTAAGTTTTAGGACAGAAACTTAGAGGACTTTTGAATATAATTTGCAATTGTACACCTTACAGTATTCCATGGATTTGATTCACCTCCCAATGCTACAAACTGGTATTTCATGGACGCCACGTGTAGCATCGGTAGGTGTATTTTTGTAGTGCTATCTGGACAACAAAAGTTATCGTGACAATTTTGGTTAAGGTACCCCAGATAACTTTGTGTCATACAGTTTTAAGTTAAAGTATATTCTGATTTCTGCCTTTTTCCTATCAACATGATCAACAAAATATTTACTTCTGAAAATAAGGTCAATGCATGTCACAAAAATCAATTAAAAAAGACTATGGACACCACTGATTATCTTTTGTTATTTTCCGTCTAGAAAATATTTGGACGTTTTCGGTTTAATGGCTGTGCAGAACTTCAACTTGATGTTTACAAAAACCATAATTTTGTTATACCAGTTGGAGTTTAAACAAGAAAAACCTGTTGAGAAACCCACAGTGGGTGCTCTAGTGCATTTGCCCCAACTTCATGTATAATGCAGTTAGCGCACTAATTGCGTGCAATGAGAATGACCGTTACGGAATAGCCATTCCCTTGGGACGGATTGTTCCATAATTTCCTGATGATGTAAGGATAGTCCGAGGACTGTGGAATACAAAAACAGTAAAAGTTATCATGGAACAAAGCGTTGTTGATACGAAAAAATGAATTTCTATACAGACGTATATCATTATGTAGGAACGTGACAAACGACGTCACGTGGCCACATTCGTGTGACTAACTTACGTTCAGTTTTTTTTCTGTCGCCTGAGGTGTATGATTTTCAAACATCCATATCTGGGATGTTTTAATTTTGTTTAAATATGAGTTAGTCGTACATTGTACACAATGAAACTATTTATAGCCTGATACCCAAAATCTTGGAATCGTCGATGCTGCTCAAGAGGAAAAAATGGAGTAAAAATGAGACCACAACAAACTGTTAAGTTCCTATCTTCATGGGCAAAATTAAAATTTCTAAGGAATAGAAAATGAAATCGAGATTTATTCATGCAATGTGTAAAATTTTGAAGACAGTTTCTCAATGCGACGATGGTTTACTTTGATTCGGAAAATCGGTTATAAACCGACTCGCCACGTGCAAGCTAAATGAAACCCCTATTCTGTGTCCAATAATGGTATAGTCCGACTCTATACTCCAACTTATGCATATTTATGAAGTGGGCGTGCAATCCAGTTCGTAAGTGAACGCCACGGCAGCATTAGCCACCCTTTACGTGTAAATAAAGCATTTGGATTATAGAAGTACAGAATGGCGGAACAAAAGGAGAGGGCGCAATTTTATTTGGGTATGAATTTGTTTAACAATTGTATTTCTTTCCAAAAACATGATTTTCATGTTGCAATTATAATACAAAGAGAGTGCAAAGTGAAAAATGTTTTACCCACTTCAATTCAACGCGCGCCCTTATATTTATAATTGCGCCCACCATGCTTCAAAAAGGCTAATTTGATTCATTTGGAAACATAAGTAAATACAAATCGTGCGTACATTTGATGCACACGATACCGCTTTGTGGAAAAAAAAAACAGTGACATGGGAGGAAATACATATTATAAAGTTGAACGATGCCCCGAAAACCACCAATGAACCCGGGTGTGATTTTATTATGTGTGTGATTCTATGATTTTCAGTGCATCTTTTAAACTCCATATCGATATTGCTTCCACCTCGCCTTTTCTCAAAGCGATGCGTGTCAAAAAGTACGCGCAGAAAGGCCTTAAAGGCACAGGCTCATCAGCAATGCGCGCCCGCCAAATTCGTGCCACGATCGAAATACGCAGCTCCATCATAGCAAAGGCATGGAGCTGCGTATTTCGTGTCATCTTTTTGGCGCGCGCGCATTGCTGACGATCCACGAGCCTGTGGCTTTAACCTCCAAAAATGTATTGTTTTAGTCATACCCTCAAAGGCGATTTGTGTACTGAGTACTAACCCAATAGCTCGCACAATAAAACCAAATGAGTTTGAAACATGAAATAAAGAAGCGTCGTGATTTAACGTGATCACCTTATGGGATCCAGTAAGAATTATGCTACTTTGTGGCGTAAGTTTGGATGTCTTTTGGATGGAATGGTGGTTTTTAATGAATTTTTTTTTTCATTTTGCATGCTGCTGATTTGACCAGAAAGAAATCGCCGGTCGAAAATGCCATCTTGTGTTTAAACAATGGGTAGTCGTATAACACATCATTATTTCATTTCACTGCTTTAAAATTTGAATTCTTTTCCGAGACGTGTGTGTGTGTGTGTTTGTTTGTAGTAGGCCTAACAAGTGTTATTTCCTTAATTCCCGCACTTAAACGCCAGAAAAGGGACACAGTCACAGGATTTCCGACTCCACAAGAAAGACAAAGCCGAGTTATCATTCAATACTCTCCAACTTTTACTACTGCACAGCTAACATACCGCAACACAACAACGAAGTCCCAGGTGCATCATAAGCACACCGCAGCAAGACTAATACAAATAATTAGTAATACATGTACAATGTTATACAATGTAATACATAACCCCAGGCGGCACGTGGCCAGACTCTTCTGGCACGCGCCAAAAGGATTGGCGCGTGCTAGCTCTATACGCAAACAGGTCAGTGCTCGGCAGAAGTTCCGTTCTGCCTCCAGAGTCTGATTAAAGGCATAGTCTCGTCAGCAATGCGCGCGCGGCATATTCGTGCCGTAGCGCCACGAAATACGCTGCGCAATATCTGACTGCTTGAGGTCACGTCTATATATAGTCAAAAGCGGTCCCGGTTTTCTGGCAGGCCTACATGTAGCTTGTTGGCACAATGTATGGTGTCTGTTGCGAAACTTTATTGCAATGCGGCAGTGCAGATACGTATTTTAACGATTTGTTTTGACAAAAACATCCAGCAATGACTGGTCACAATTATTTTAACCAAAATGAGTCTCATTTTAAGGCAAAAAATACGACTTTAAAATTTCAATAACTTGAGAAGAGCTCGCCCTATGGAGCTAGGAGACCCCTTTTTTAATTCCATTTTGAAAGCTCTTTAAGATAAAATAGGTTCCACAACTATCAAATAAACTTTAACATTTGATGTTTCTACCTACTTATGAAGTGACAATCTTGGAAATAGCCAGAACTCTTACTCTCAGAGAAAAAGAAGAAACCGATAATAAAATTTCGAAAAATCCCAAACAACACTGAGATTCGAACCAGGGACATTATGATTGCAAGTCGAGCTCTCTTCTAACCAGGGGCGGATTGCAATAAGCGGTCTATAATTATAGCCCGCTTGCAATATCGTTGTCTTAAAGTTAGACCAGTTTTAAAATTTAAGCCTGCGGCGAGCAGGCTATAATTTTTGGACACCGCGCTACATCTCGTAATATTGCATGAAAAAGACGAACAAAATGCACATTGTGCCAATTAGAGCCCCTTTTAGTGCTATTTGATAACTTTCGCGGTCAGTTTCTCTGCAAAACCTGCACCACACACTCGTCATCATGAGGCTTTTTGAGGACGTTTGTTTGGCTTGAAATTACGCAAGTATAGCCGGCTGCGCCACTTCCATTAAGATGTGCATGTTTTCCGTTAGCGCAGCCGTACTTCAGTTAGACTGGTTTATTGCAATGGGCTAAACCATCGACTAAGCCAAGACTGGCTAAGTTGCATAGCCGGCTATAAAAGACCGGTCTTAGACCAGTGGCTAAGTCGATTTTATTGCAATCCGCCCCAGAGCACGAAGCTTGTTGCAAACCGACCACATTAAAAACCCTAAATTCCTTCAAAATATCCAACCCTAAACCTTAACCTATTATAGTCTCCTTTCAAGACGCTAAAAAGGTACAAACCCTCCTCATTTTCCCCTCGCAGTGGTGTAAAAAAATTACGCGCGCGGCTATAGGCCTACCGTACCGCAACGCGCAAAACGGACCTACGATATGAGAAGGCGCCGGGCTTTACCTAAAAAGGGGACTATCCTTCCGATGGTCCGAGTTTTATTCGTTTTGCGTGCGTTGTGATGGCGCTGCGCTCGTCCGTCTGTACTATGGAGCAATTCAGACGCAAACCCTATGCAAATGAATGGAAAACGCATGACGAATGAATAAAGGGGGGCGAATAAAAAACGGACCAATGGAAAGGCGCCTTATCCTTTTTTTTCATCTGTCTTGGGTGCGCGTTTTGCTCCACCTGTTCGTCTGTATCGGTCCATAGAGCGATTGAGATGCAAATGGATGAAACATGCAGGATGGATAAAATAAACGTATCGACCTGTAAAGGAAAGGCGCCTTTATTTGGTGTAAACCGACACACAGAAAAATAAACAATCGCAACCACCTAAATTCACCATCCAAAATATATTCGTGCCGCGTTTCCGTGAAGTGACACGCACAAAAATGCATGCACAACAATCGCCTAAAAAGATTCAGTGTGAATGAGCGTTAGTAAACTCATCCAAAAAGTTTGCAAAATTGTTTTGATAGAATTAATGTGCACCCACCACCAAACTAAAAAGAAAAGACAAGAAAATCATGAGTCTTGTAAGCACCCAAATTAAGTTGTCCCTCACTTTCAAAGGTCTGGCGACGCCGCTGGCCTACGCCTATAGAACTTTAAGGCAATGGGTACAGTATGTGTAAGGCCACTTTATGCCCAACACGTGTACGTTGCTAAGCCTGCTGTTGTACAGTGTATATACCGGGGGTATGAATATGTATCGCCTCTCCGGCAATCGCCGCGGTTTCATTGGAAGGTTGGGATAATAAAAATGGTTTAGCCTATTCCATCAAGGGGGTTTCTGACTTGCTGCACATCTTTTTAAAAGCAAATTACAAGTCTTTTTTTTTACTGCTTAGGAACAAACTTTCTTTTTTCTTTCAGGATTAACCAAATCTTTGTTCCAAAAAATAACATTTACTGACGTGATATTTTTATTAAAGTTTCAAACCATCAAGATCGGCGGCGTCAAAAATAACAAAAATTTGGAGTTTTTTATTTAATTAGAAAAACAAATTTTATTTAATTAAACTAATAGTAATACAGTTATAAAATTTGGTATTTTTTTCAATATACATTGAACACGGATTTGGGTAAATTTATATATTGGAATCGATAGCTTATTCAATTCTAAGATATACTTCCCACTGACACTTCCGTCGCAAATGTTGCATTTCTGAGATAAATAAATTATAAAATTACTGCATAAAGTAATGCACAAAATGACGCGGCGAGCGGTCTGTGTGTAAGCGCGACAACAGAGGGCGCTGCGCGTGCGCGTGAATGGTTATCTTGTGCACCAACTGAAGGCAATTTTTGAAGAAAAAAACGTGATTTTTCTACAGAAAAGCAACATTTGCGACAAAAGTGCAAGTGGGAAGTATATCTTAAAATTACATTATGTGTTGATTCCAGGAGGTAATTTTCTTAAAATCTATGTTCAATGTATACGAAAAAAATACCTCAAATTTTATTAATCTACTAACTGTGGAGAAAATTTGATGACATTCGGACCAGTATGAGGGAAGTTACGGCTTTTCAAAGTAGCACATGCAAACGCACATCAGCGATTACGGTTTTTTGCATAACCTATGGCAAACAAGAGACGTCAATTTTCATGGTTCAACTGGCCATACTTTTGTTTTAGGCAAAGTTGTCAAATTATTTTTACGTGGTCTTATTATTGACTCAAGACTGCACATTTTGGCACAAAAATAATTCCAATATTTAAATTTTGTTGTCACGTTCCTACATTATGTATGAACAGTGCAAAT